>CAMPSB010000468.1:0-88780 GCA_946959425.1 Argyrosomus regius | reverse complement strand
AGAATGAGATTTGGTATTGATCATAACAACTGTGCTTTTATGAATTGAAACTAAGGATCATCTGTTTTTCCACTGCACATATTCTGAGACCCTTTGGGAGGATCTGCAGGACTGGCTATCAACTAAAATCCAACTCACCCCTCTCACAAGAGAAAATGTTGTGTTCGGTATTAATTTGAAAGACACCAAGTGTGATTTGATCGTAAACAACCTGATTATCCTGGCAAAATTCTTCATCCACACATCCAAGTGGAAAAAACAAAACCACTTTTTTATGTTTTCAAAAAGACTCTTTTAGACATTCACCTAAGTGCTTTAAAACTGATGGACAGGAAACACGCAAGGTCTCTCCTTGCAGCATATGAAGATCTTAAAATATTCATGGACCCCTAATAGGTATTTCAACAACATGATGTATTAACCTTTTTTTTCTTTTTCTTTCTATTTATTTATGTATTTCAGTATTATCTCTATTTTATTTAACTTGTTTATTTATTTAATTATTTTTCTCCGTTGTCTATGTTTTTTATATTATTTGCACAATTTTAGTTTTAATCTTATAATGTGCCCGGTCGAGAAGTGTTCAATATTGCTGTTAATATGCCTTAACATTTTGTAAATGATTCTTTCTCAATAATAATGACAAATTTGGATAACTTTTGTTGCACCTTCAGCTACAATTTCCTAAACCAGTAAAGATTTGGATGTGGACGTTAAACAAAGTGGTTTTCTGTGTCACTCCTGCTTTAATGAGGTTTATAGAGATAAGTAAAAAGATGTTCATTTTTGCACCTTTTTAAGGCTTTTTAAGTCTCTCCACTTTAGTCCATGCAGAGCTCTGTAAGATATCACAAGAACCATGGATTTGATTCTTGTAAATGATCCAGGGAAGTTAAAATGGGACCAGATAAAAGTGTAGGAATGATATTTTTTTTAACCTTCACTGAAAGAGCTCTGACCACAGAAAGGTGTGATGGTATACACATCATATTCTGCTTGTGTTCATCATCCCACATTTAAAGAGAGAGATAGAGCTAATCGCAGGGCACATAAAGACAAACAACCATTCACACCTACGGCCAATTTAGAGCCACCAATTAATCTTTTAAGTGCATTTCTTTGGACTGTGGGAGGAAACCAGAGAACCCATGCTAACACAGGGAGAACATGCAACCTCCACACAGAAAGGCCCCAGCCGAGGTTCAAACCAGGAACCATGTTGCTGTGAGGTGACTGTGCTAACATTTTATTTTCATTTTATTCATTTCTTTATTTTATTTTTTGATTCTGTAGCAACTTTCTTTAATGGTTGAGTGTTCTGGAGTATAATGACAACAACAACAATAATAATCATAGTAATAATTTCGGCTATGTTTTTTTATTTTTTATTTTTTTGTTAAGTGGGAGGAAACTGAAGCACTCAGAGGAAACCCACACACAAAGATAAAATGAAGACAAATATTAAATAATATTAAATATTTGTCTTCATTATTCTGTAACAAGCTCTTCATGTTTGACTGGTGTTGCTTTTTTTTTTTTTTTTTTTTAAAGTGGGAGGAAACCGAAGCACTCGGAGGAAACCCACACACAAAGTTAAAATGAAGACAAATATTAAATAATATTAAATATTTGTCTTCATTATTCTGTACCAAGCTCTTCATGTTTTGACTGGTGTTGCTTTTTTTTTTTTTTTTTTTTTTTGAGGGGGGTGAATTTGCCCAGATACGATGTCTTCGTTAAGTGGGAGGAAACCGAAGCACTCGGAGGAAACCCACAAGCAAGGAGAACATGAAGACACGTAGAAAGAACTGGGCTGAACCCTCCTGGACAATGCTGCTCAGATGGTGTCTGGTGGTGTGTGAATCGGTGTTGTGCTGCGTGATATTCTTTTATGGCTTTTACTTCTTTCCTTGTTTTTTAGACATAACTTTTGTACGTTTTTCACTTCATTAATGTTAAGATCGATCAAGACAGACAGTCGTTCCCTTTCCCTTTTGTTTTGATGTTTGATTTTTGCTATTTCTTCTTTTAGTTCCTGCACAGTTGTAGATACAGTTCGCAGCTCCTGCCCCAGAACCCGGTTCTCAGCCTTTGCAGCAGTTGTTTTCTGATGTTTCTTGATTACATATTTACATGTGCCAGAATATGTGGCTTAGTTGTTAAAGAAGGAAACCACTCTTCGTCGAATTCTGGAGAAGAATTTTCTGATATTCCGAAACTTCTTCTGCACAGTAGGCTGAGTGGCAGCTGCAGCTCCATCATTTGTGGAGATGTTGGCTGCAGCTCCATCAGTTGGGTCAACTGCAGCTGAAACATTGTTTTCACTGGCAATTGGCCCACAGTCAGTAACTTCATAGATTTGAGCTGAAGTAGGAGCAGCACCAGACTCTTCAAAAGAGAGACTACTACGCTCACTGACTCTATCGTCACAGCTACTGATGGCTGATAATCCTGCTGACATATCAAAGTTGAACATCTCGCCCTCTGAGTGTCCATTACTTGAACTTGGTAAATCTTCTCCACACAAACTAGGAGTAGGTGGAAGACTGTCTGAGTCTGCACCACTGGGATAACCGTAGACTGGCACAATATTGTCTTCATCGATAAAAGGTAGACTGTCAGAGCATCTCATGCTGGATGGTTGTATAACGTCTTCATCTGCTGAACTCTCAACATTTGCATTGTCAGCACTGGTGTGTGGTTCTCCACCATTGGGATAACCGTAGACTGGCACAATATTGTCTTCATCGATAAAAGGTAGACGGTCAGAGCGTCTAATGCTGGATGGTTGTATAACATCTTCATCTGCTGAACTCTCAACATTTGCATTGTCAGCACTGGTGTGTGGTTCTCCACCACTGGGATAACCGTAGACTGGCACAATATTGTCTTCATCGGTAAAAGGTAGACTGTCAGAGCATCTCATGCTGGATGGTTGTATAACGTCTTCATCTGCTGAACTCTCAACATTTGCATTGTCAGCACTGGTGTGTGGATCCTCATCAGTGCTGCTGTCGTCAGAACAGTCTGCATCGTAACCACTCAAACTGTCTTCACCGATGCAGCTGTCAGTGTCTGAAGATCTGTCCTTCTCAGCGTGTTCATCTTCACTTCTGTAATCTTCATCGTCTGTATCTTCATCACCATTACTCTCAATGTCGGCTTGTTCTGCACTGGAATTCTCAGCAATAGAGCCAGCTCCTGCCAGTCTCAGTGAACAATAGCTGGAGTCCATGTCACTGTCACTGAGAGAATCGTCCGATTCAACCAGATGTTTCAGGGGGGAATAATACATGATTTGAAGTGCCTCATCAGCATGTGAGCTGGTGGCCATCACGTCTACCTGATTAACCATTGAAATAAAAGGGTTCATTATGGCTTCCCTGGGAGTGGCTCTTGTCTGAGGATCCAGATTTAAACATGACTTCAGGAGGCTTAGAAATGCCATCCTATCTTTGTACTCAATGTCCTTTCTTTCTTCTGGGTAGTTTCGTACGGCATCATCCATGTTCTCTGCGTCGTCAAAAATCGTATGCCTAATTTCGGCTTCGACACCTGTTGTGTCTTCATACTCATCTGATGACTTTAGTCTCCATCCTGGACTGCCGTCATCTTTCGTGCTAAAATATGTTGATGTGTATTTTCCAGCACTCAGCAGGTGGTCTTCAGGCAGACCCAGCAGGTGCACTATAGTTCTCATCCTATCATATGGACATTGATTAGGTAGGAGGTGGGCACCAAAATACATAAATGCCATAACGCATCCCACTCCCCACATATCCATGGCTTCAGAGAGAGGGAGCCCTAAGCCCACCTCCGGAGCCTGATATGAAAGAGGTTGTATAATCTTTTCGACCTGCACTTCACTCACTCGTTGGGCCAGTCCGAAGTCAATGAGTTTCAGTTTAAAAGGATGATCCTTGTGATTTGCAAACATGATGTTATCCGGCTTCAAATCCAAATGGAGGATGCCAATACTCTTCAGGGCATCGAATGCTACCAGGAGCTGGTGGGTTATAGGGCGAATTTCATTCAGATGCATTGTTCTCTGCTGCTCTATCATCAGGTCCAACAGGCTCTTGTCCAGCATTTCAAAGGTCAGGCAGGAGAGGTTGTGGAACCTGAAACCTTCAAAGAATGTTACGATGTTGCTTTTGTCTGGATCCAGAGTCCTGGTCGCTTGCAACATTTCCACTTCATTTTGAATTGAGTCCTCGTCATTGTCTTTGTGGATCTTTACTGCCACTTGCTTTCCTGTCATTAAATTGACACATTTGGCAACTTTGCCAAAATATCCCTGACCATGGAAGTCAATTACCAGGTAGCGTGTGTTGCTGCTGAACAGTATGTCACGCTCCTGGACATCATATGGTGTAGCTGGTGTGGTTGAAGTTGAGGAAGACATTTTTGCAGTCAAATGTTTCCAAACACAGAATAATCCACTTGTGTGAACTCTGAAGGTAAACAGAGTGTGACTGACCTGGCTCAGCTTATACACTTCAGATGGAATGTGGAACTCTGACATCATTCAGATCAAAGCCGTTCAGACACATCAAAGCAAAGTTCTAATCAGGGGTGTCAAACATACGGCCCGTGGGCCAAAACAGGGCCGCCAGTGGGTCAGATCCGGCCCACAAGATGACTTTGCAAAGTGTAAAAATGACGTTAAGGAAAACATCAACTGGTGTACTACTATTTACTGATTATACAACAAGCAGGTCCCACCGAGCAATCTGACTGGTCAACTAGACATTTAGAATGTGCTCAAATCAGCATGACAGCACACCCGACTCATCACTAAAAATATTACTCCGCCACATTGTCACATCCTGAAAATATAGAACATGTAAACAAATACGAATAAGTCCACTGGAAATCAACTTTAATAAAGTAATACATCTGAATTTACAATTTCAGCTTTCTTTAATGAATATTCTGTGTGTCATGGAGTTGTTAGACCGCCTCGTTAATACAGGTGTGTACCTCGTTTGTGTGCAGCACGTCAGAGAGCAAACAGTTCAGAGCTCAGAGAAAATGTTGTTTTTAAAGACTAAAGGTGGACTAATATGGACTGAAGAGGAATATTTGGTTAGATAAGAACATTTTGGAAATGATTACATCGATCTTTGTTCAATACACTTTGACTTTAGAACACTGTGGAGATGTTTGGATCATCCTCCATCAGCTGTGCCGGTGAGTCGCAGTAATATTGCTTCAATAGAGACCAAATAATCAATTGATAATGAAAATCTCACAGTAATTACAGGCCAAAATATCCCCCCTGTGAAGAGAAATTTGAACCATATCACACTGAAGCAAACACATGAGAGTTGATTTAAAGCTTGATCACTTGCAGTTGTAGCATATGACGTACAAAAATCAACAAAACTTGAATATAAAATAATTAATGAATACTAAAATCAAGATAATTAGAATAAACATGAAAAAGTTTGATGTACACAAGTGATTTTTTTTTATTATCTGAAATCACCTGTCTGAGGAAATTCTGTGTTTGATTTGATTATTTCAGACACTTTTATTATTATTATTATTATTATATTATGAGTTATTTATTTAATTCTTTTATTTGCTTAAATATATTGTTGCCTTTCCTGTGCTGCACATTTTATTGGTTGCTTTAAATAAAAAATAAACGTATTCATATGAATCTCCTTCCATGTTTATCATCTCTCTCTCATGATTTCATGTCGTTTTTCTTTCCATCATCTCTTTTGAATATGATATCAAATATCATATCATCCAGCCTCTGGGAAATATGTCAAAGTGTTTGGAGGACAAACACATTTTGTTGATCAGAGTTTAATCGGGTCTTTGAACACAGTTGTGTTTTCACAGTAGACATGTGTGTCAGGCGGTAGGGCACCGCCCTCCTTAAGCCACAAAAATAAAATGAAAAAATTAAAAATTAAAAATAATTGTTAATATTAAATCATTCATATTTTTACGACTGAGTATTAGGGCCACATTGAGAAAAAAAAAACATTCAGTTAAGAACTGCGGTCAAGCCAGCTGACTCTCGTTTTTGCGTGTTCAAGCCAGCCGCTCCAACATTTTCAAGTGCGCCCTTATTGCCGTGTTAAGATTTGATTTAAAAAAAAAAAAAAAAAAAAAAAAAAAAGAAAGTATAGTTGTGTCTCATAAAACAAGTATGATCCTGCAATGATTTTCACACATCACCTGGAAGGAATGGTCATATTTACATGATGAAATGTATTAAAAATTAATAAATAAATATGAGAAGTGTTAAAATGCTATAAAAAGAGGTGTGTCTCATACAGCAAGTGTAGCTCTACTGTCATACACTGATTTTGAGCCAATAGGTGACATGACCTGGAAGTTATTGAGCTTTAATGCTCATATTTACATTATAAATTGTATTAAAAATTCATTATACCAAATATATTACTTATCCGGTAAGCCCCAAAACAAAAGAAATCCACTTCAAGATCATGAATAATATCTATCCATCCAATGAGTTGCTAAGAATGAGATTTGGTATTGATCATAACAACTGTGCTTTTTGTGAAACTGAAATTGTGAAATTCTGAGACCCTTTGGGAGGATCTGCAGGACTGGCTATCAACTAAAATCCAACTCACCCCTCTCACAAGAGAAAATGTTGTGTTTGGTATTTGGTATTTGTGATTTGATCGTAAACAACCTGATTATCCTGGCAAAATTCTTCATCCACACATCCAAATGGAAAAAACAAAACCACTTTTTTATGTTTTCAAAAAGACTCTTTTAGACATTCACCTAAGTGCTTTAAAACTGATGGACAGGAAACACGCAAGGTCCTTGCAGCATATGAAGATCTTAAAATATTCATGGACCCCTAATAGGTATTTCAACAACATGATGTATTAACCTTTTTTTTTCTTTTTCTTTCTATTTATTTATGTATTTCAGTATTATCTCTATTTTATTTAACTTTTAAATTAACTTTTAAATTATTTTTCTCCGTTGTCTATGTTTTTTATATTATTTGCACAATTTTAGTTTTAATCTTAAAATGTGCCCGGTCGAGAAGTGTTCAATATTGTTGTTAATATGCCTTAACATTTTGTAAATGATTCTTTCTCAATAATAATGACAAATTTGGATAACTTTTGTTGCACTTTCAGCTACAATTTCCTAAACCAGTAAAGGATGTGGACGTTAAACAAAGTGGTTTTCTGTGTCACTCCTGCTTTAATGAGGTTTATAGAGATAAGTAGAAAGATGTTCATTTTTGCACCTTTCAAAGGCTTTTTAAGTCTCTCCACTTTAGTCCATGCAGAGCTCTGTAAGATATCACAAGAACCATGGATTTGATTCTTGTAAATGATCCAGGGAAGTTAAAATGGGACCAGATAAAAGTGTAGGAATGATATTTTTTACCTTCACTGAAAGAGCTCTGACCACAAAAAAGTGTGATGGTATACACATCATATTCTGCTTGTGTTCATCATCCCACATTTAAAGAGAGAGATAGAATCACCACAAAATGTCAGCCTGCTGATTCAGCTTTAGCTGTAATGTAGCCTCCTTCGCATATTTAAAAATGTATTCAAATCCAGAGGAGTCGTGTGGATGTGTCTGAAGGTCAGCAGCAGCCTTTTTGAAGCTTGATGTACTTATACTTTTATCAAATGTAACAATCCACACAGACTCTGACAGACACATCTACTACTCCTTTTTTAACGCTCGGACTTTCTCTTATACTTTCTGATTTTTTTTTTTTAATTTCTCAAGCACTTTTGGTGAAATTAATCTTTTCTGAAATTAATTTGGGGCCCCAGTGAAATATCAGACCACCACAATCACATTGTTAAAAAGAAACTTGCCTCCCAGTGAATCAGTGTGTAGGAAAATGATGTGGAAACTAGATTTACCAACTATCATGAAGTTTTACTGATGGCTAATAATCATGGGATGTGTGTTTGTTGAATGCAAAAAAAAAAAAACAGCCTTTCACAAAGACAGTTGGATGAAATCCTTTGAAAGAATAAATGGCATGTATGACAGCCAATCAGAAACCAACTCTTTCCACGGACATGTCATATAAATAAAAAGACAAAAAGAAGGACTCACCATGCCATCCAGATACTCGTTCTGATCATCAGCCTCTCTGTCGATTTCGTACGCCAGCTGTCAGATTGAGAGACAGGACAGAGGATTTCAAGTTTAAATAGCACTTTTTAAAATCATTTTTAGAAAATAAATAATTGATCAAATCAGTCATCTCAGGTCAAACTACAGACAGAAGAGAGAGCATAAAGGTAGATTTTTTAAGAAAGGAACACACAACAGCAATATCACAAATGTACAATCTGTACACTATGACACCGTCTATCCTTAAACCATGTTTTCTGGTTCACATCAGTGTCACCTTAACGTGTGTGTCAGACTGAATCAACAGTCCGAACAATCACCTCTGACTACAAAACATTAACACATTTATTAGGAATGATGTTACATGAAGAGAGAGTAGTTGTTGGTCGTGACTCACAGATTTCAGTCTGGAGACTTTGGTGGCCAGATTTTCAGCCAGACGTTTGTTTTCAGTGTCCAACATGTCGTCCACAGAGCCATGACCTGGAAACACACAGACGTCAGATGAAAGATGAAACACTGCTGACTGACTCTGTGTGGCCACTTGTTGTAGACATTATGTTTCCGTGTTAAGTCCTCTGTAGGTTATTTTTCATCATTATTTCTTTGGGTTAAAATGTCTGGTATTCTAATCATATCCATCCAGTCATATCACAGAACCCTACAGGGAACTATTAATGAATGTTTACCCCACAAATTCAAACAAACCTCACCATGAGTAGAGAGTTCTCTTTAATTAAATCTAATTTTTCATTAGTTTGTGTCATTTTTAATATCATGCAGTAGTATAGCAGTCTTGGTATGTATTCAATAGTATGTATGCAATTTATGTGTTTATTTTTTGGCTGTCTTTTGTCTCATGGCTCCTCAGTCAGTCAACAGATGTAGTAATTATTGTGGGTGTGTCCTTTGGTCATAAGGCCAAAGATATAATATCTTTATGAGGCTCTGGGTTGCCAATATTTTGGTTTTACCATGTTGAAATTAATGGAAGGTGAACTGGCTCAGCAATCTCTATGGACATAATGACAAATGCAAAGAGACTGAAGAGGACACTGACGGAGGAAGACCGCTAATCCACGGACCACTGGACTAGCTTTATGACAACATTATAAAATATAGCCTTATATTATTTAACTCCACCTTGACAATGAGGACAAATATTTCTTCTGGTGTTGACTGAATTTTGTGAATTTATGCGTGAAACTAATTATAATTCTCCCGCACTTATGGTACCATGGTAACGTTAACATTAGCTAAATTAGGCTAATGTATAACGGTACCGTTCAATTGTATTTCTAAATAGTTCATTAACAGCTTAACGGCTACTATAATAAATAACTAGAAAATTTCTAAAGAAATTTTGAGTGTGCCTGACTCTGGCCCCGTCGCCCCCATACATTATTATTGACACTGCTCAGCAAATTCAGTATTAATACAACAAGCTGTGTGAGTGAAAACAGCCCCTCCCTCCTCTGCTCCCTCAGGCAGGAGGTTGCCAAGCAACCAGGGCCAACTGCCGGGCCCTAATCAGCAGAGCAGTTAGGTGCACCTGTTAGAATGTCAGTTGGAAATGCCCAGAGAGAGAGACAAAATGCTGAAAGTCACCCCTCGAACAGAAAGGACTCCTGACCAAACCGTTGCTCCAATCACCGAACCGACTTTACTGTGAGCATGCTGAGCCCTTCCTGAACGTCTACATTACTGTTTTGTGTGGTTACCAGGAAGAAATGTCCCCTTTACAGCGATTCAAAGAAATGTTACTTCTGCTTTCCTCCAGAAATTTTCCCGCTTTTTTAAAATGGCAGTCTATGGGGCTGTGGATGGGTGTTGCTGCCGCATCTTTGCGTGTGACGCCAAAACTATTAAGCTGACAGCTTCAGCAGTGTTATCACTGCGACTACCACAAATTTTCCTACGTTTCTATGTTTCTATGCACCTGTTTTGTGTATGTGCGACCAAAACTGTGGGAGGAGTAGTGCGTCAAAAAAAACACGGAAGAAACGTAAGAATTATAATAATAAGCATTGGGAATAGTATATAGTGTGCTCTTTCAGGCACACTCAATAATTCCTAGTTCCTGTTATTTCCTAGTACTTTATTTAACAAATGTATTGTATTTTATGGAGCTGTTAGACCGCCTCGTTAATACAGCTTTGTCGAAATCAAACAGTTTAGTGTAGCAGAGAAAATATTGACTTATGGACAATTATCGAGATGATTACATCGATCTTTTTTTCAGTACACTTCAACGTTTGGACTTCACAACGCTTCGGAGTTACTGGAAATGTTTGGATCACTTCCTCCATCAGCGGTGTGGTGACTCGTTGACATGGTGCTACTAGCCTAAATAATGTGAAGTTCACGGATTTATGAGCTAAATCTATCCATGGATATATATTTTTTTAGCAGAAAGCTTAAGCCACCACAAGACTGAACTTGCAAGGCACTTTAAGTGAAGACCAGCGTAAACCAGCACTATCAAGCAAATAGTTTATCAGGTCGAGTTTGGAGACGAGCAGTGATGACACAACATGTAAGCAGTATATTAATAGTTCATGCAAGATTTATTAGTAAGGTTGTGTCCAGGTTAGGAATCTCAGAAGATAAATTGGGATAAAGTTTGGTTCAGATTAAGGTAAAATGGGAGGTAAAGGTGGTGGAGGTAAAGATAAGGTAAAGGGGAAACACATATGAACACGGGAACAGTCTTCGCCACAACACCAGGACTAACATTACCTGTTCTGTTTACATGTCTTTCTAATCTCTCTAAGCAGACCACATTTTTAGTTACTATGTGGACATACATATCAGCTCTTCTCTAACTTGCTAAAAAACAATGTTCGCATTTTGTGGACTGGTTAAACATTTCAGTTCATAGTTTATAAAGACCTGTTTGATAAGTATTAAACCGCTAAACTCCTCAGCTAGTTAGCCTGTTAGCTGAGTTCCAGGCTTGTGTTCGGCTAACTAACGTCACAGAGCCGTACAGCACGCACACATGCCGGTCTAACCTGTCATTCATGTTACAAACTCCATCACACGGCTGTAACATTAGCTCTGTACTGTTGGAGACGGTACATGGCTGAACATTTACAAGTGAATACGTGTCAAAAAAGCATTACCTCTATTCCAGTCCGCCATGTTGCTGAGTGACGTCACGATCAGCTGTGTGCACAAGTTTGACAGACACACGTGACCACCACGGCCAAACGCCTCCTGTTTGTTCCGGATGTTTCCCCAACACATCCAGTCAGTATCAGCCAGATTATTGATGATGATTGTTGTTTAGAAATATTAAGTGCATGCCCCGAGGTTTGTCCAGAATCCACAAAGAATCTAATAATCACTGGCATAATTATTAAAATCACAACATGCATCCCAAATTGTGATTCCAATGTTCCCCCATCGTTCTTTGTTAACAGTGGTAAGTGGGAGTAGTTTTGGGGGATTTTGTTTGAGGTCAGTTGCAGAGCTAAAACTAAATTTTGTGTTTTTTTGTGTTGTCTGGAAGCACATGAAGGCTAATTTATGACTTTAATTTGTACATTTTCTTTTTAGTATCTCTGCTGAATGACTAGAGGAAACACTTGATTCTATTTCCTAATCCTATGACTTAATTACATTATGTCCCTGATCGATTTGTAGAAGAAACTAAACGTATTATTGTGTGTGGAAATTTAAAATAAAGTTAATATAACTATAGATGAGAATAACCAGTGGTGTAATGCAGGGTATATGCAGGTATACCTACTTATTTTTTGGCAGAGGCATGACGTAGTCCATTTTGCATGAGTGGAAGGAGAATGAAATAACAGAATAGTTCACTCAAAATACATAATTATGTCATTGTCTCACCGTCTGTGGATCAGTATCGATTACAAAATGTGCACCTCTTCTGTGGTTTAATGTTGATTTCATAATGATCTTTCCTCCCTCATGTCAAGCAGCAGAAGTTAAGTAGCAGTGTGCGAATACCACCGTCCCATTTTTGGGTGAGTGAAATATGCAAGAGTAATCTTACATGTCACTGTTTATAACAGGCGTTGATCCTTTGCTTCTTCAGGCACCACTACACCACTGATGACAACAGCATCTGCATTGTGCAGCCTAATCAAAAGAACATTAAACAGTGTGGTAATACAGTATGAGTCGCTCAGTAATAATTCAGACAGTCCAAGGATGAAAAGAAGAAAAGCAGATGGATGTGTTCCATTTTCCTGTAAACTTTCAGTTTGACTGTTTTCTATATCAGAAAAGTAGATATCTGAGACTGCTGACGACAACATACAGATCCCTTAACGTTTTCGAGACAACAGTTTGCATTGCTGTTGTTATTACAGCTCTCCCTGTTCATAGCGACCGGCTCGGTCAGATGTAACATCATAACGTGGTTGATAGAAGATTTTCATTCAACAGCAAAAATGAGGAGATATTCTTCAACTCAAGGTGGCTTGAGTCTGTGCTGTGTGTTGAATGTGTGTGACCACATGGTGGCAGCTCACTCATACTCACAAACACATAGACAGACTGGAAAGACTGATGAGCTGATCCCAGATCAACTTGCCCAGTGCTGACTGAACCAATTCACCCTGAATGAATTTATCCAGCAAGTGCATTTCACAGACTTTAATCTTCTGTACGAGAGTTATTTATTTATTTAAACTCCAACAGTCTCGGATTTACTCGCCTTCAGATCTGAGCTGTAACATGCGGTTAAGTGTGTATTCAATCAGTAATGTGAATCATAAATTTGTATCAGTCATTGTTTTGTGGCAGCATGAATGGATTTTGTGGATGTGTGTAGGCGTGGTCAATCCCCACTGAGTCCCTAAACTACTGTTGTGGTAGTCGTCCTCTTTAGAGTGTAGGGTCAAAGATCATGCTAGCTTAGTGTGAAAACACTATCATGCAAATGTGAAACAGTGATATCACCCTGTGTGTGTATGTGTGTGTTGGGTTAATCCTCCTGTGTCTCTAAATGCTGTAATCCACCTGTGTGTGTGTGTGTGTGTGTGTGTGTGTGTGTGTGTGTGTGTGTGTGTGTGTGTGTGTGTGTGTGTGTGTGTGTGCACCTGACGTCAGCCTGTGGGGGGAAGGGAAGCGTGCATGAGTTTTGTGTGTGTCTGAAATGAAAACAACACTAGTGAACAACAACTAACCTAATGCAGTTAGATCACTGAGGACAGGATGGACATCACAGTTAGCAGGTTGCTAGGCTGTTTCTTGGTGGTTGCTAAGGTAAGATAGCTGGTTTTCTATGTTTTTTTCTTGGTGGTTGTTAGAGGATGCTTCCTGGTTGCTAGGGTGTTTTCTGGTGGTTACTCCTTTAGTGTACTTTATGCCACCTTGATCCTCAGTTTTACATCTTAACCTCAAGTCTGTTGTGTGTTTGTGACTCTCTGGTGTGCGTAGAGACCCGGTCTGTGACTCTTTGTACACCTGGTGTGTGTAGACCCGGTGTGTTCCTCTCAGCAGGAGGAGCTGCAGCAGCAGCAGTCTCTTTGGCGCTCACTGAAGCCACAGATTGTCTAATTAGATTAAGCGAGGCTTTCCTCAGATAATCATTTAGCCAGCTCCTGTTTTTTCCTCCGATGGAGTGCTGCTTGTGACTGTGAGCTTGCTGAAGGTCAAACGGAATTTCTAAAAAAAAAAAAAAGACTGAAAAAAAACCACAGGCTGGTTTTTGGGAGTAAATTGTGGTCTTGGAACAGGTCTGCAGACTGCCGGCCGAGAAGCTGTGGCCGGGTTATGGGCTGTTTCTGGAGCTGTGAGTGTGACGCTGCTCAGAGTAATCGGACTGCCACTAATACCTGCTGCTGCTAACAGGAGGCGATGGGGGAAGTTTCTGTAAGTAAAGCCTTTTCTTTTCATCAGTGCTGCATGAACAAATTGATCATAATGATACCATAAATTTACTGGCTCTGAACTGTGTTTATTATTATTTTTTTCCATAAAGCCTGAATGTGTTTCCTCACATTGGCTGCAGAGTTTATTCAACCCTTCCACACAGCTATAGTCTGTGTAGTTTCATGTACTGCTGTGATCATTAGTTCATTAATAACTGATCAACAGATAAATACAAATAAAAATGATCTTGTTGTAGCCTCTTTAAAGTGAAAATTTACATCCATTTTGTGTTTCCGGCTCTAACATGAATCTGTGTATTTTTGGACCGTTTCTTTGAATCTCTCATGAGTCTCCAACCTTGCACAGTGAGCAGCAACGCTTTATCCACCAATTTGACCACCATGACTTGTGTTCAGCCCGTTCACCTCGCTGTAGCTTTTTCTTTCCCTCCTTCAGCTTTAAACAGGCTGTTTCTCTCTTGCTCAGATTAAGCCTCGGCTGACTGATTGTCACAGATTACAGCTGAAGGCACAGAGGTCACAACCTGTGAAGAACAAATATAAAGGCTTTTAGTTCACACACCAACAGGCACAATACTCTACTCTCACAAACATCTATTCAGACTGTACTTATTCTTTTGTTAACTGGGGTTTTAAGAACAGAGCAGCCTGTCGGATGGAAGTTTGATCAGGTCTGTCTTGCTAGCTGGTTGCTAACAGTGATGAACTGAAAAGATGTAATGAACAGGACAGTGGACACCTAAAAGCAGTCCTTCTTTTAACCACATTTACCATTTGAAGATCTCTTGATATTAGCAAGATATACTATACTTTAATATAATACTATATAAATGTATAGTATTGTTTGGTGATAGAGAGTTCCACCATATTGCCCAGCAAGGGCTACAGCCAGGATTTTATAAATACACCTGTCAGTCAGAGCTCCCCCATTGTAATCCAACCTTCACAAGAAGATTTTTGTCCCATCACACCCTTTGCGTTGTAATATTTCTACATTTTCCCCTTAAAGTTATTTATTTTTTCATGAGACCTCTGAAATAATCTGATCTATCTGTCCCCCTACAGTCACAGAGTCCCTGTCAGGCCAGATCTTCAACTCAGGCCGACCACTGAGTTCTTGTTTTTTGGGAAGGCCTCTGTCAAGTCCCAGAGGAAGGAGACATGGCCACCAACTCTTTTCGTGGGTCCAAACATGGCCGACGTGACGAGGCCAACCATGAAGCTGAGTTCAGCTGCTCACTACAGGAGCTGCGCTCGCTCATGGAGCTGAGAGGAGCAGAGTCGCTCACCAGGATCCAGGAGTGCTACGGAGATGTTAACGGACTGTGTGCGAGACTGAGGACGTCACCTGTCGAAGGTAGATATGTTCAGAAACTCTGTGGTCAGTTTGTGTCCACACACACCGACTTTCTAAAGCATCACAGCACACAGGTCCTCGAAATCCTTGAAATGTGCAATTTTTGACAAAAGACATAAATAGATGGGTCATTGAAAGTGCTTAAATTTATATATTTTGTGCAAATATATATTGAACTTTACTTTACTAAATCAATCGATCGACCTGGATCTGTGTCTCAAAGTGTGCTGTGTTGGATCCTTGAAATTGGAGGAACTGGGCCTGGAAATTCCTTTAAAAGCTCTTGAATTTAATGTTTAAGAAGGTGTGGGAAGCCTTGTAAAACTAAACTTTAGTTCAACCACAGGCAGTGTGACACTCCACTGTATATACAGTTTGGTGTTTTTAGTCAGAGTCACTCTGGTGTGTAATGATGTTTAAGGCCCCTTCACCAGTGATTCACAGACCCCCTCCCGCTGGCGTGGGCACCAACCAGGGGAGAACATATTAGGTTTAGTTTGGCTTGAGGGACTGTTGTCTGCGTGATGGTCAAAGTCAGCTGTGACCTGCAGCCTCTGTAGATCCTGTTCTGCTCTGTGTCAGCTTCAGGACAGTGTGGAGACAAACACAGCATGTTCCCGTCTGTAAATACTGCATTTCATTTAAGAAAAATTCAAGTGAAGGATTCACAGCGGTGAGGACAGGCTGATTTATTTTCTGTGGCAGTTGTGAAGCAGTTTAAAGTTTTAGTCTGGCCAAAAGGCTTTGAAGATGTTGTTACACGTAAGCCATCGAGCACTTTGTCAGGATTCACCAACATCAACAGTGAGCTGAGAGGAAACATTTGGGGGCGACTATGAGAAAATCACAGTGTGTGTCTTTAACTAGGGATGCACTGATCAATTGATCAGCTAGTAGACTGGTATTGGCGGTGATAGTGACCTCATTGAACAGATCAGATATCACAGATATCAACCACAATAAATGCAGTGTTTTCTCATGAATTTAAAATTCAGTTTTTCTGCTCTCAATTACATTACACCTAAGACAGCTAGAGACCTACTGTGAAACGTGATGAGTGAGACATTTGCACTTACGTTAACGTTACCAAAAGTTGACTGAATATAATTTTTCTAAAAATAGGTTCAGATATTCTCTTATTGTCCTGAGGTCATTTTTACGACACTCTGCATTTTAACACAACAACGTTAGCAACAACAATTGTAAGATTTCACAATATTAAGTGTTAGGTTTATGATGTGTACACGATTGGGCGATTTTAGCCATGATTTCATTTTGAATTTAAAATCAGTAAATCTGCGGCACTCTTCTACAGCTTAGTACTGAGCTCCCGAATCCATTATCATACAGTCACCTGTTAGTCGGCCTACATATCCACCAGTTGTCTGAATGTTGTTGTATGAAGCCAAATCATTGATCACTTTATACACTAAACTAACATCAGCAAGACACATAATGCTGCCAAAGGTCAGGAGATTATACCTCTGAATAATATTACTATAAAATGGAGGATTGGGATTGGGATGAAATACATTTCATTACATGTTTAACAACTTGATGGAGGTGAGAGATAAAAGAGGACTGGCATTACATTTCATTAACAACAAATTTTAGCAACTAGAGTAAAAACAACAGTAGTTTCACACAGTGATGGAACAGTGCAATACAGAGAAAAAGTCTGATCAGTGCAGCCCTAAATATACTGCACAATTACATGTTTTTTGGGGGGCTGTAAACTAGGTTATATGACTGTACTGTGATGAAACACATCAATGCAAACTGTTATATTGACATTTCTCACCAAATTTGTAAAAGTCTGCATTCCCTGGGTTGAAAGTGGCTCAAAATGTCAAAGCTTCAGCGGACTCTCTGTAGCATCGTCTCAATTCCACATCTTTGCATCCTTCAAAGACAGCTCGGACACTGAGTCTGACGGCACCTGCTCATGGCTGGTTAGCTCAGACACTGTCGCTGACTCCGGTCTGTGTCTCTTTACCTCCCATGTCACACATGCACCATACAGTGCGTGTCCTCTGCAGCCCTCTGCTGCATCTTTTAAATACACTTGAGGGATGGAGCTAGTCCCATTATTTGTCTTGGAGCTCTGAAACAGCTAAGCAAATCACTGTAAAAATGACACAATGGAAGAAGCTGCTTCCGTATTTCTGCAAGTATTTAGTTCACAGTTGTTGACAAAATCAACAAAGTGGCAGTGGAGGGTGGGGTGATGCAGCAAAGGACTGTGGGTCGGAATCACTGTAGCAACCTGGCTTCACCAGGTGAGCTACTATCTACGGCTGTTGCATCTAAAATGTTATACAGTCTTCCCACGAGCCGGGGCTGCATGACATTAAGCACTGAGTCAATATTGAGAAACTCACACTATAAAATACCTCTCTGCCTCACTGTGCTGACTGACAGGTGACGTTTAGTTAGCTCACAAAGTGTTAGCTTACCTGCTTGCTTAAAGCTGTAAAATTGTCCTCTGTAATTTCGCATTATCGCCAAAGTCTATCACAAAGGTAATCTAGCCAGTGTCTGTTAGGACTAGGTCTAAATTAAAATTTCACTTTTATCAACAGGGAAACAAGTCGTTAGGAACAGCCCTAATTCACTCCTTTAGCTGCCTCCTTCATCCATCGATCCACAACCCTGATTCCTTCCCTTCATCCCTCAACTCTCACTGCGGACCTTCAGTCCATCACTCCTACATCATCTCGGCTGTACATATTACTATAAATTATTCTAAATCCATGTCTTTATTGCTGTGGTTTTTGTCAGTGAATAATAGTGAATGTGTAGGCAGGAACGATGACCTCAGCTGACCTCTGCTGAACCCGGGAGGTAATATCCTGTGTGTACCTGATGACTGCAGCTTTAGACAGAACACTGAGCTGCTTTTAATAAACATCCTGCTGTGTGTATGTTTGGTCATTTTCCAAATTACTCATCTGTTCTTTGATTGATTTCCTTCCTTCGATATACCCACTGGTTACAGTTTATTTGTATTCAAGTCGACTTGCAGTGACAGTCCATCACAGTCACATCACAGATTAGCCAAACTTTATTGTTTTGGTCATGCGGTGATGCTATGATGTGTCCCATAATGACCTGCAGACAGTGGATTCCATCTCAGTGGACTCTGTGTGTCTCATATGCCTGCCCTTTGACATTTCCCTGCTCATCATTAATTCATTCAGTCTGTCCGTCTTGCACACGCTCAGTAAACACCTTCAGCGTTTTGACTCCTGCTGCCAGAGAGAGCTAAAATGTCAGCAGCAGCTTGAAATCAGTAGAAAATCTATCACACTGCTTTACTCCTCTGTGTGTCCCTGCGGTGACGGCTGGGAGGCAGATCCATTAACTTTTAGTGTAATCCCGCTCAGTGCTCTGCTCACTGAGTTGGGTTTAAAACCTGTTCAGACTGACCGTGTCAGCTGCAGCCGTGCAGCAGCAGCAGTCCAAAGGGATCTGAGCATGTCTCAACACGTTGTGTTCCAGAGAGTCTGCTATCTGCTCCCATACAACACGTCACTACTGCAGAGAGGCACCAGGTGTGATAAACCATGTGTCTCTTTTCAAATGAATGGAATTATCACTTTAATTTTAAAACATTTTACCACGTAGCCTCATCCTAAATCATGTTATAACCTAATCCTAAACTAACTGCATTCAGTGTTTCTGCTGCCTCACTGGGTGACAAGCTGTTTTTACTCACTGTTGTGCTGATTTTTTATTTCAATGATGTTAAATCAGTTTTTGTGTCATCTGTACAGCACAGCTCACTAGTTTACTACAGTTAATGTTAAAGAAGACAGCAACAGTCTGGCCAACAGGACCTGCAATGGGTCAGATGGACAGTGCATTTTAGGAACTCTCTCCACTGGAGTAAATGACACAGAATGTTGAGCTAGTACCCTGCAAATTATGAATTCAGAAAGATGATCATGGCTTGATTATCCCAACAGTATCGTAGTTTGAATTTCAAATAAAAAGTGACAGCCCTCATATGAATACAGCTGCAGAGCTCAGAGGTTTGATCCTTTGAAACTTATAAAAAAACACTTTGTAGAACAGTATTTGCTTATAAATTTGCTTATGACTTTCTTCTGGGAATAGCTGCACATGTTCATGTTTCCACTGTGGGCTGTGAAACAAAAAACTGTATAATCATAGTTGCCATTATATTAGTTAGTCATTACATTTCTCTCCATCATGAACTGTGTGAAGATTCAGATCACCATCAGTCATGTGTTCTATAAAAACCCAAGAGTATATTTTTAAGAGACAAATCAACAGTGGCACAGTGTGATATCACATTCTGATTTTCTAATATCATATGCTCACACTAGTGTTTCTGCTCCATCACAAGGCAACAAGGCAATCTCCAAAAATTTCCAAACACACTCACAGTTTCCTGTCAAAGAAAGACTTTACTGAAGGCAGCAGATATAAACATTTTCCACATCTGCTGTATGATTTTGGATACTTTTCCTGAAAATCTAGCCTGCAAGATAGCCAACAATCTCCCGGAATAAATTCTGTGGTTTCTGTGAGTTTGAGCAGTTTGGACAAACAGTATGAGTTTGTAAAGATGGAGGGTTTGAGGCTTTGGGGTTAAATGAGGTTCAGTATAATCAGATTATTGGAAGTTCATCCTGAAAGTGTAAGCCTAATAATTATCAAGTCATATTTGTCAATGATTACAAATATTAAATCACTGAGAGTTTTAAATATTATGATGAGGTTGGGATTAAGCATTACCTTGGATCAACAGATTTTAGATTAAATACAAACTCAGTTTGATGGCATAAGACAGGATCAAAGGAGGACATGTCACTGATGTTGTCTTTGTGTCTCCTGTTGCAGGTTTAGATGGAAACTCGGAGGACATCGACAGAAGGAAACAGGAGTTTGGACAGAACCTCATCCCTCCTAAAAAGCCAAAAACCTTTGTGCAGTTAGTGTGGGAAGCCCTGCAGGATGTCACGCTCATCATCCTGGAGGTGGCAGCCATCATTTCACTAGGCCTTTCTTTCTACAGACCGCCAGATGCTGAGAGACAGAGTGAGTTTATCTTTTGATTCGTTCAAATGAAAACTTGAACAGGTGTCTCACTGATAAGCTTGTTCACAGGGGTATTGTGATGAGACATTAGCAGAGCTGAACACTGGTTCATGAAAACATGTTCACACAGTGGGCTTTTTTATGTATCAACTATCAACTAAATTTTTTTAATGTCTTCCATCAATACTTCTTACCTAGTTTGTCTCTATGAGTCAGCCCTGTGATGAAGAGGCGACTTCTGTCTCCCACCCAATGTCAGCTGGGATAGGCTCCAGCCCCCCCATGACCCCGATGAGAATAAGCAGTTACAACAAGTTTCTGTTTCTCTCTCTCTCTCTCTTTCTGTCCGTGAATGAGCAACTTTAAATGTATTAAAACTAGCTAAATCAATTTAAAAAAAAACTCAATTTTTGTAACTTGTTTTCAAGATGGATATTGGTTGTATGCTAAGGTTTGCATGAAAAGGACAATAATTACTCACTGACCCACTCATTGAATGCTGCTTGATACTGTTACACGATGGCCTTGTTGCAGGGACCTTGCACCCGGCTGTTAAACTACCTAGCTAATGGGTGCTAACCACAAAGCCGCTATAGGCAGACAGCAGGGGCCAGATGCAACTGTATTTCAACTGTGACAACTAAAACTGTGTCTACGGACCCTGGTTTGGAGAAAAGTTGAGAAAGAGTGTCGACTGATGTGCTTTGACCCACTCAGGTGTAGGTTTGGTCTGTGTGTGTTGGACTGAATGGGGCATTATAGGCCAGATATATCCAGCCATATGCAGAACAGAAATATCAAATATTAGTGTTTTAAATGATCATTTCCAATCAAGCTTCCTCACTCTGAACTTTAGTGAACATATAGTCTTGTCTAGCCCCCCTTAAAAACAGATTTTTAATAATAAGGAACCAACAAACAGACTTGTCCTTAGAGACCTGCATCTTCCTGTGGAGGAACATCAGAGGTCATTTCAGGTCACTGTCGGGTTGCACTCTCTCAGTGTGTAAAGAAACAGGAAACTAAAGCTCCAGTCTGTGTTGTTTCTGTTCAGACTGTGGCAGTGCGGCTGGCGGTGTGGAGGAGGAGGGCGAGGGGGAGACTGGATGGATCGAAGGTGCTGCCATCCTGCTGTCAGTGGTGTGTGTGGTCCTGGTGACAGCCTTCAATGACTGGAGCAAAGAGAAGCAGTTCCGAGGCCTCCAGAGCCGCATCGAGCAGGAGCAGAAGTTCAGTGTGGTGCGAGGGGGCCAGGTGATCCAGATCAAAGTGTCTGAGATCGTCGTCGGAGACATCGCACAAGTCAAATACGGTGAGAGATAAAAGAAATAAAAGCAGAGCATACCTCTGGTAAGTCAAGTTCAGCCATGTTTAGCCTGAGTAATAATTAGACCTTGATATCAAATCATGGATCAGAAATTGTCAGGTCCCCTTGTTCTTGTGTTATTCATAGAGTAGCAACTCATTGGGACTGGTTAAAATAAACGTCAGTACAAAAGGCTGCAGAGGAATTGCTTTAGTTTCAATTTCAACAGAATCCAAACAGTCTTTCATGATTTTTTTTAATTTCATCATTATTAAACATTAACATGTGACATCAGAATGAAATGTGTCTGTAGTAGTCAACAGTTTACAGTTTAGTGGCTCATAATCATTAAAAACAGAACTTCAAATATTTCCACCCTTCTATTGCTGTATCATTTCATTTTTTCTTTATTGTCATGTGACGGGCAGAAGGTGTAATGATTAAATAATAATATAATGAGCTGTTGTCACATTGTACCTGTGTGTGTTGGTTTTCTAGGTGACCTCCTCCCTGCTGATGGTATCCTGATTCAAAGCAACGATCTGAAGATTGATGAGAGCTCTCTGACCGGAGAGTCGGATCATGTCAAGAAGAGCCTCGACAAAGACCCCATGTTGCTGTCAGGTGCTTCACTCTACTCCACTCGCATTATAGCAAAGTTCAGTGTGACCTGAGCTGTTATTGTCAGCTCTTACCAGCAATTTTTTGGTGCTGATTTTCCATTAAATCAGTTTTTCGTTAAATCAGATCATCTCTCTGGTTTTCACACCTACTGAATAAACACTAAACCTCTGCCTAATTTTGACCTACCCAAAAACATTTTTATCAAAAGACCATGAGCAAAGACTAATTTCATGGTTATTATTTTAGGGTGAGTCACCACAGTAACAGTCAAGTAATGGGTTAAAACATATAATTTTGGGAGGCATCATATTGGCACTCCTGCCTTTCCTGTTCCTCATGCTCTGCAGACGAGCACACATACCCACAAAGGGTGCTTAGACTGAAATTTGAAATGTCAGTCTGCCTGCACACTAGGGATAGAAATAGAAAACTGGTTCCACATTGTTCGATCCATCAATTCCTTTTATCAATGCTGCCATGTTTTTCTTGATTCATTTTGTTGGCATATTAGAGTGACTAAAATGATCTATAAATCAGCCTGTGAATATTATATGAACCCCTCTAAAAACCTTCAGAATATGGATTAAATTGCAAGGTTCTAATAGAGAGACATTTTGAGGAGACAGCCTCTAAAGATATATATTGTTAAATTCCATAATATTTTCTTGGAAAACACTATTACAGACACAATATGTCATCTAATCCTTAGCATCCTACACTTTGTATCTTTATATTGTGGCTCGTGGGTGGTGCTGAGGCAGGCTGAATGAAGCCTGGTTTCTCAAACAACCTGTCATGGCACCCACCTGTCAATCAAACCAGGCATACTTTTAAATATGTATAACTTTAAGCCGTAATATAATTTGAAAATGTGAGTTCTATAAAATCTCAGACTCAGTTCAGTTGTCATGAATGGGGAAATTAGCTATAGAGACCAAAACTGTTTTTTGTACCAGGCTGTAAACATGTTTATTTCTGCTGTGAAGTAGGACATTTTAATATGGGAGCTTATGGAGACTGACTCGTTCTGTAGCCAGCCTCAAGTAGCTGTTTGAGGAACTGCAGATTTTGGCACTGTATTGGCTTCACTTCACATCCATGGAGGTTATGGAAGCAAAATCTCAAAACTGACCGAAAAAAGAAAATCATGTTTTTTCCTGTCGTGTCTGCCCTCAAGAGAAAGATACAAAAGGTGTTTTCATGTGACTGGATGAGAGCAGGATATTATGAGCTCAATGACTCTTATTATCAGTAATTTTTATTTAATTAACCCCAAATTTGCCTCAGTTTGGATAAGGAAGGAGGGATCCCTCTTCTAGGCATGACAGATACATGTAGTAGACAGAACAATAACAATGGTCAAACTTGTTTCTGTCTCTCACAGGTACCCATGTGATGGAGGGGTCTGGTAAGATGTTGGTCACCGCTGTCGGTGTGAACTCTCAGACTGGAATCATCTTCACGCTGCTTGGTGCTAGTGAGGAAGGTGAAGTTCATGATCCTTATTTACTATTCACTGACAAGTGAAAAAAGGGAAACTTTTACAAGTCTGTTCACGTCTACAGGGAAGTGGTAGTTTTTGACGTCTGTCGCTCAGTCATGTCACAGAGCAGATACACTTCTTTTAACTTGACTGGAACTGACTGCATTTATATAGCTCCCTTTTCAAACACACTCACATACCAATAACAGAAAGTTACCATGCAAGTTAAGTGCAGTACCAAAAGTATGAATATTTATACATATGACTAACTAATGGCTGTTTTTGCGTGTTTTTCTTTTGCAGGAAAAAAAGATGAGAAAAGCAAGAAAGGTAAGCAGCCTTAGTCCTGTGAGTTGTTGTGACAGAGCGGATGTGAAGGTTTTATTCAGCAGCAGCATTTTCAGTTCATCTTTCTATCACTGACCTGAGGTTGGCCAGTTAATTCATAGCTGTTCTGTCACTGTCACAGTGGTTCCAGGTTTCCTTGTGGTTGTTCTGAGCTGTAGAGAAGTCTGTGAAGCTGCCTTTTTGTGCATGATTTATTTTTTGCATCTGTCATGTTGGTTGTATGTACAGTATATGTTACTGTGAGCTGTGAAGGATGGAACATGTGAAGCAGTGCAGGAGTCAGCACGTTGTCATTGATCAGAGTCACACAGTCGCAGCTGTACTGCCATACATTCAAACGTTTTAGTGACATTTTGGCATGCTTCACCCCCACAGACCACATGCTGCTATCTGTGCTAGCTGCTAACTGTGTGCTGACATGTGTAGTTGCTGATTACAACTCCCTCACCTCACCCTATTCCTGGCATTGAGGAGAAACTTCAGTGGCCACAAAATATGTAAAAAAAAAAAAAAATTGCCCGTGTTTAGTTTGTCCGTTCTTGGCTGTACTGTAGAAACATGGTGGACTGTATGTAAGATGTCCGTAGATATAAAAGGCTTATTCTAACAAGGTAACAAAAACATAATGATTATTTTTATGTGATTATACACTAATGAAAACAGTTATGAATATTATATTCTATTTCTGCTATATTCTGTGAATAGAGCCCCCCACTGGACTAAATGATCCCACTCAGCTATACAGATTATATATACAGATTTTAAGATGAGTTTATCAGACCCGTTTTAGTATTGCAACTGCTAAAAAAAGTTGGATATAAGATGTAAGACAGATATAAATTTGGTCTTCAGCTTTTATTGTGTCACTACATTTCATTTTGATTATTTCGAGGTAAGAAGTTGCCCATTTACAAAATATTATTAGTAAAGTACTAAAGTATTTGCTTAAAAAATTACTTAAGTAAAAGTATTTTAAAAATATCTCAGGAAATACTATGATACTACAAGCTCATACAATTACGTTTCAAATGTTCATCTGCAATTTAATAAACATTAAGCTAGCTAACGTCAGTAGCTACTTTACTGTACATACTGCAACGTGCTTTTTCAGGTTGGAAGACGAGTTTTTGTAGGCCGTGATATAATTTGTTCGCGGTAAGCACAACAAACATTTAAACTGAAACGAATCAGTTTTTGTGACAAAAATCTCAAACATGGGTTTGAGATAAGGCCACGGTTGCTCGGTGGGACTTTTCTCCATGTGTTTCTCCAGTTTCTTCCTCCATTGTATGGATTGTATGGCATGACGTAGTACAGGTACAGCAATACGACTAAAACAAACCATACGCGAATCAGCAGAAACAGTTTATTTTCTCAAAATTTTGAAAAAAAAAAAAAATCATCAGCTGACGTAAGCTCAAAAGTAGCGAGTAACGAGAGCATCAATAGAAATGTAGTGGAGTAAAAAGTACAATATTTGTCCTTCAAATGTAGTGGAGTGAAAGTAAAAGTATCCCCCAAAAATAATACTCAAGTAAAGTACAGATACTCAAAAACTGTACTTAAGTCCACCACTGACCAGGAGTCACTCAATCAATAAAGAAAATATGTTGGTGGTTCTGATTAGACTGGTCAAAGACTTGCAGGAGATCAGGGGTCCGAGGTGGATCTTAAGTTCTCATGTGAATCTCCAGTTCTCACGTTCTCATGTTTCTGGCAGGTCCTTCTGGTTCCTAGTGGTCCAGTGTAGTGCACGGGTACAGTGTATGTCTCTGTGGCCTGAGCAGCAGCAGCAGGTGCTCCTGACTCTGTTGATGGTGATTAGGACCAAGCAGATTATCTGCCTTAAGCTCGGCAGCTGCTTTCTTCTCCTGCCTGCTGCTGCTGCCTGCCTGTCCACTAATAACCTCATTACTGAGCTGGGATCAGCACGCTCACACACAGACACCCACAAACACACACACACACACACACACACACACACACCTGCAGATACCCTCACTCTCTGTCACAGGGCTACCATGTCAGTTGACTCTGTCTGTAGTGCTGTTAATTGTTACTGTGGTCTGATCTGGAAGAACAGAGATACTGTAGTCTGACTGGTTGGTCAGTTAGTTAGTTTGGAGGTCTGCTCTGACTCCACATGAAGTGAACAAACACAGCACTATAAACCCTGACTGGGATTAGATAAACACCGCCTACCTGTTGACACGCACCATCATGGCCCCACCCTCCACTGGTCGTCCACTCACACACTGACTGTTCACTCTGTTGACGCAGACTTTTAATAATGACCAGCAGTCATAACACTGATGATTCGTCCTGATGATAAAATGTCGACTTAGTTATGTGATGACAAGTTTACAGTATGACCAACATACTGACGTCATCACCCTTCATAGAAAAAATGTACCAAATATTCATGACAGAAATCATCATTAGTATGAGTTAGGGTTAGCATCATATGTTTGGGTCACTCTGGTCTGCAGTGGAAGTTGTGCTAGTTGTTTCCTGCACTTATATCTAAATAAAAGATTGAAAACACCCACCAAGTGTTTGGTTACAATTAGTTTTCATAATTCTCTCAGGCATTGATGGAGTTACTGTTTCTTGTTTATTTCTAGCTGTTTAGCAATAAATGCATAACTTCAAACTGCAGTGCAAATGCAAACCTGTTTCTGTTTGGTATACAGAGGCTAGTCGCTTTTTATAAATACAGTCTCCAAGAGTCAGTCACTCACTAAATCTAGTGAGAAAGTCAGCAAGGTGGCAGCACTGGTCTCTCTGTCTGTGATTGATTTTGTGTGTATGATGCATGTGCGTGACATAGCATAGTGCTTGTGCCAGAGCCACCTTACAATGAAAATGATACATGCCTACAGTATATATATATTCCAGGATGCATAAACAGAATAAATGTATTTTTAAAGAGACATTTTTTCTACTGTCTCATGTGCCATTTTTATTATCCCAGCGATACCATGGGACATACTTCCATTTCGAGCACTGACACGTCGTCTTAATAAATTCAGTAATGTACTTTTCCACGGAACAATCAGAACAAGCGTCATCTAACCTTTCTGCTGAAAACACTTCCTCTCTTCAAGACTAATATTGTTCTCACTCACTGATTAATCCCAGCAGCTTCTACTTTACTGATTACTGATTTTTTTTTTTTTTACCATCACTGAAACTTGACTTCCTTCCAGTGGCTCAAATTTCTCCTTTTTAATGTGACACATTTGCAAGAAAAGTTGATTTCACTGATAGCAACTTAACAGTGGAAAACCATGCTATTATTTAGGAGTGTGTCATGTGTTGCAGACCTGTATAAATAAAACCAGCTTGACTGGACTTGAAGTATCAGTAGCAGTTTGCGTCCAACACTTGAATGTTTTACTGACTTCTTGTGTCCTCTGTAGGAAAAAACAAGGATGGAGCCAATGTGGAGATGCAGCCGCTCAACGAGGACGGTGAACCAGAAAAGAAGAAGAAAAACCTACCGAAGAAGGAGAAGTCTGTCCTCCAGGGGAAGCTCACCAAATTGGCTGTGCAGATCGGCAAAGCAGGTGCGAAAAGAGAATCAGATAAATGATGAAGAGAGTGTGAATATTAGATTAGATTCATCTTTATTGTCACTGAACAGAGTGCAACAAAATTCAATCTCTTTTAAATTACAGTTATTTTTGAGCCACAGAAGTGGCCTGCCAGTGTTTACTGTCTACAATCCAAATGACAAAGAACTAAATATGAGAATGAAGATTGGCTGTGTATTCATTTTGGCATTTTACATGTGACCTCATAACTTATTCACCCATTTGTCTATACACATGAAGCGCCAACTTTTTTTTCCGCATTTTAAACTTTTCAATACAAATCACAACTGTCAGAAAACTACAACTTACTGTCTGAAAGTATGATCAAACAGTGACATTTCAGTGTCTTCCTTCTCTTTCATCCACACATCAATAACTCTTAGTGCTATGTTTTCCTAAAAGGGGGCTGATGCACTTGATAAATACTAAATATAATGATAAATAGCTGATCTAAACTGTCTGTCTGTCTGTGTATTCAGGTCTGTTCATGTCGACCCTCACCGTCATCATCCTCATCACTCGCTTCCTGATCGATACCTTCTTGATTCAGGAGGTTCCCTGGACCAAAGAGTGTGTCCCCATTTACGTGCAGTTCTTGGTCAAGTTCTTCATCATCGGTGTGACGGTGCTGGTGGTGGCCGTGCCTGAAGGTCTCCCTCTGGCAGTCACCATCTCACTGGCATATTCAGTCAAGGTCTGTTGGTGTGCAGCATTATACAGCGTTGCAGCCTGAACACATGCAGTCAGATCATGTTCTTTTCCTTTTCTGATTTTTCATATGATTTTATAATTTCCTAAAAATTAGTTTTAGTGTAATTCTTCTTCCTCTGTGAGTGTACAGTTTTTATAGTAATAGAGCAGTGAGTGACCCCCTAGAAAAGTACTAATGTATCGATTTGACGCCCTCCAGATGATCTTGGATCCTGTTCATCCTGTAAATGTCTCCAGTGAATTGAGAATAAAGCTCAGACTCAGGTAACACTGTTTTCCTCCTATTTCAGAAAATGATGAAAGACAACAATCTTGTTCGCCACCTGGATGCCTGTGAGACGATGGGCAACGCCACGGCCATATGCTCTGATAAGACAGGCACCCTTACTATGAACCGAATGACAGTGGTGCAGACCTACATCGCAGGGCGCTATTACAAAAAGGTGCCGGAGCCGGACCTGATTCCTGCCAGTATCCTGGAGCTGCTCGTCATGGGCATCGGGGTCAACTGCGCCTACACCACCAAGATTATGGTGAGCTGTAAAAGTAGCCGTCCATTCAGGAAGCTCCGTGAGTTAAGCATTTGGCCTAGAGAGCAGGTTGGTTTGGAGAACTGCCACAGCAGCTCAGGACTCATCTGATCACTGTCTCCTGGATCCACTGCACAGATCAGAGCATAAACAGCTACACGAGCTAAAAAGTACCAACAAGTATGTTGCATCAGGCTCCTTTCAGTCAGTCTGCATAAACTGATTTATTGTTTAGTATAACAGTGATTCCTAGCCAGAGATTTGGGATGTAATTAATAAAACCTAATAAATCTGAGGGATCATGAGATTATTAATGTGATAGACAAAAACAAAACATTACTGTGAAACAAAATTTTGTTTTGTTTTGTTTTGTTTTTAACCTTTTATGAAATCTTTTTTCTATTTTGAGAATGAGAGAGTTTTACCTCCTCAGGACTTTTTCACTTTTTAAACTTTTCAGTAAAACAATAGGAGAAGTTAACATTCATCTTTGATCAAACTGCTCACAACTCATAGACGACCTGTGATGTGGGGTTGCCAGTAAGCATTGTCTGGCCATAAAGGGTCACAAGCTGAAAAGATAGGAAATGAGTGGTCTATAAAATGTCAGAGGACATAGAAGGAAAATATTCAGAAAAGCCGAATGGGACGTGATGAAACGACTTGTTTTGTCTAAATAACTCAAATAGTCAGTTCACTGTCACACTGCCACTTGACTAATTGATTAATTGACTAATTGTTTCAGCTCTACTTCAAAGTAACCTTAGCAGGCGTTCAGAATGAAAACAACCCTGCACAATGTCTGTGCTAGTGTGGTCGTGTTGTTTCAGGTAAGAGGACATACAATTTGAGTAACTTATCCAAGCTAGTCTAAACGCTTATCAGACACCAAAACAGTGCACAAAAGTTTATAATATTATGTGGCAGGTTATAGTGACAATGATTCTGTCTTACCTCTTCCTAAACACAACCTTTATCACACTCTGATAATTGTTTTGTTATATATAAATATATATGATTAATTAATCAACAAAACTGAACTTAACAGATTTTTTTCCCACCACCACCACGTCATTCCAGTCTCAGTGTTTTACACAAAACTCAATAAAACCATACAGGAATAAAATCCACAAGGCAGAAACCAATAGAACAGACAGTGGTACAGTGTATAAAACATCATGTGATATCAGCATAAAAATATTAAAACAATTTGTTTGGCCTATCAATAAATAATTGTTTTAAGAAGTCATTTAAAGGTCATTTTAGAGCCAACAAAACGATAATTTTTAATCTGGTCACAGAAACAGCAAGAGGAGTCTGTGCACAGCTTGTTGAGGGGAGAGTAACTCTGAAATATAATCTGGAACATTAAAAGCCTAATTAGCAATCAATAAATCTTCTACATTTCACACAGGCAGAAAGTTCTCTGTAACTGTAACAGTAACAGTGCTGCTGCAGCTGTGTTTAATTCCCACATCATGTAAAGAAGCAGATTTGTCATTAAAAAATAAATTCATGCTGTGATTTAACTTCTTCTCTGCTGCTGCTTCATGTAGCCTCCAGAGAAGGAGGGTGGGCTGCCTCGCCAGGTGGGAAACAAGACTGAATGTGCCTTACTGGGATTCTCCCTCGACCTGCGCCGAGACTACCAGACCATCCGCAACGAAATCCCAGAAGAGAAACTGTTCAAGGTCTACACCTTCAACTCTGTGAGGAAGTCCATGAGCACCGTGCTAAAGAACCATGATGGCAGCTACCGAATGTTCAGCAAGGGGGCCTCGGAGATTCTTCTCAGGAAGTAGGTTTACTGCTGCTGCTGCTCACACAGCTCTGCACTAAGTTAGATCATGATCACATGACTCTTTCCTGTGGGTCCAGGTGCTGTAAAATCCTTTTGGACAGCGGGGAGGCCAAAGTCTTCAAACCTCGGGACCGAGACGACCTGGTCAAGAAGGTGATTGAGCCAATGGCATCAGAGGGGCTAAGGACCATCTGCCTCGCCTACAGAGAATTCCCCGCCGCTGATGGAGAGCCTGACTGGGACGACGAGGCCAACATCCTGACCGGCCTCACCTGCATTTCCGTGGTCGGCATTGAGGACCCTGTACGACCTGAGGTACGTCAGTTCTGGATTTACCCAAAACACCATGGCTCATTCTTATTTCTGACCTAAAAGCACATGGACTGTATTTTATTATAAGTGTCTCAGAGTCAAATCTAACAATCAGTCTGACTCCTATCTGTGCCAGTATTTAGAAGACCTCCAGACAGTTTAAGGATGAATTCTGGGATGATAGAGAAGTTTATCATTATAAAGGAAATTCTTACCTTCCCGTGTCATGGAAATATTTACTGCAGGCCTCTATAATTTTAAATGTTAGATGTTCACATTAAAAAAACTGAGATGGCACTGGCACAAGCTCTACACTACCTACACATGCTTAGTGTTGTAAGAAGTATTGATACTTTTTCAAGCGACATTATCTGGTATTACATTGAAGATGCATACAGTATTTATTTTACAAACTCAGACCAGATAGAATAACAGTAAACTCACCTGGTTAGTGCAAATGTCAATGTCATTTGGTACCATGTTGGTTATGCCTTTTACCACATGTGGCTCACCTGCTGCTGTGAAAAATGGTGAAAGAGGTGTCCTAACTTTTAAGGAAGTGCAACGTACAGAGTCTTCCATCTCCCGTCACCTCAAAGTGAAGTTAATCTGGTAAAAGAAACTGCAGTCTGTGACATCAGTGCTGCATGCACAGGATTGTACTGTAATGTTTACTTACAGCCTATTGAAAATGGCTCATTGGTAAATAACATGATGAGCTGCAAGCTCTTTATTTTGGCGTCATATTTTTGCATATATGTCCTTACATACGGATGTCTGAAGGGTTTAAACCACACACACACCCTCTGTAGACCACACAGGACCAACAATTCTTTGTTCTTAGCTATAACAGCTATAACAAGTGTGTGAAGCTGCTATCTGACAGTCATCATATTTATTTCCTCAGTGTTCTGTCACTTGTCTCAACACGGTATCACTGTTTCCTCTGATGTTCTCCTCAGGTACCAGAAGCCATCAGAAAGTGCCAGCGGGCTGGAATCACTGTCCGCATGGTGACCGGAGACAACATCAATACTGCTCGGGCCATCGCCACCAAATGTGGCATCCTGCAACCTGGAGACGACTTCCTGTGCATGGAGGGGAAAGAATTCAACCGACGGATCCGCAACGAGCTGGGAGAGGTAAGACAAACACAGACTGGACCTAAAGTCCTAAAACGGACCTTTTGTCAGTCTAACACTCTCTAATGTTTTCATATTTCGGCTGTAATACACACTTTTTTTGACACACTGCTCATGAACTGATTTATGTTTTGCAGCTAAAACAATATTTATGTCTTCTCACTTTCTCTGTAGATTGAACAGGAGCGTATTGATAAAATTTGGCCAAAGCTGAGAGTCCTCGCCAGATCGTCTCCAACGGACAAACACACTCTGGTCAAAGGTTAGACGCACTTAAGCTGGGTCAAACAGGGTGGGTGGAGACAGGCAGAGAGACGTAGAGGTTAGACAGATGGGGGATTAAGAGAGGTAAGACAAAGGCAAATTTATTTATACAACACAATTTACACACAAAGTACTTTACTGACAGTGCTTCAGATCCTCATTTGGTCAATAAGTTTGTTTCAGCTGTGTGTCTGTGTCTTGTCATCTCAGGTATCATTGACAGCACTGTGCTGGAGCAGAGGCAGGTTGTAGCGGTAACTGGAGACGGAACAAATGACGGTCCTGCCCTCAAGAAAGCAGATGTTGGCTTTGCCATGGTAACGACTGTGGCCACTGTCATCAAACTATTTAACTTTGTAACATTTCGATGATCACATCATGTGCTTCAGTCATCAGCATCCTTCACATGTATACTGACAGCAGACCCACTGTGGATCAGCCCTGGTCTAAGCTAAGGCTCACGTGTAAGGTAACCTACCTGCTGTGTTCTGCAGGGCATCGCCGGGACGGACGTGGCGAAGGAGGCGTCTGACATCATCCTGACAGACGATAACTTCAGCAGCATCGTGAAGGCCGTCATGTGGGGCAGGAACGTCTACGACAGCATCTCAAAGTTCCTGCAGTTTCAGCTCACTGTCAACGTGGTCGCCGTCATTGTGGCCTTCACCGGAGCCTGCATCACCCAGGTGAGAGCCGCCTGACACCTCTGCTGACCATCTAACAGTGGTGGTTGAACACCAGACTTTATTATCACAGGAACAGTTCAGACTAGCAGCATTTAGATTTGGAAAAATGTGATAAATATGATGTGAGAAATAATTTTTAGAGGCTTTGAGGTTTCCATTACAGTAAAAAGCGCCGGTGCAGATGAATGAATAGATGCTAATAAATGGACTGCATTTACTGATGCACTCACACAGACACGCAACAATGGTGGCTGAGCTACCATCTAAGTTTCTGGCCTGTCCTTTGGAAACTATAACGATACGATTTCTACCAGTGTGTCAGAGGGCTCTATTTACTGAATACAGAAAATAACGCATGACTATGTTTTCATTAGTGTACAATCACCTGAAAAGGAGAATGTTTATGTTTTTGTTACCTTAGAATGAGCCTTTTATATCTGCAGACGCCGTGGGTCCTCCAGTGTGTTGAACCCCTCCACACGGATCCTTTAAACAAGAAAATGTCTTTTACGTCATAAATCTGTTTTTCAAGATCATCCCGACAGCAGTTACTCTGAGATGAAGACAAACAAATGACAGATAAAATACATGACAACTAAGTCAACAAAGTCAACTACAATAATTTCAAAATGTGTGTCCATGAAAAAGCTCTGAAACTCCAGGTTTCTCTGCTGACAGACACTGACTGTAAATGTGTGTGTGTGTGTGTGTGTGTCTTTCCAGGACTCTCCTCTGAAAGCTGTACAGATGTTGTGGGTCAACCTCATTATGGACACTTTCGCTTCGCTCGCTCTCGCCACCGAGCCGCCGACTGAGGCTCTGCTGCTCAGGAACCCATATGGCCGCAAGAAGCCGCTCATTTCCCGCACCATGATGAAGAACATCCTCGGACACGCCGTCTACCAGCTGACCACAATCTTCACCCTACTCTTCTATGGTCAGTGAACGCATCACAGGTCCATGGTCTGAAACAGACTCACCTTTTTATTATTAAATGAGATCCAGTTTGTGCTCATTCTAAGTCAAAGAGAGAAAGCTGGGGAGACTTCACAGCAAAGACTGTCCCCTCAGTTACTAACCTGGATAGAGGAACAACAGCAGACTCCTGCTGGAGGACCTCAGCCTATAAATCTTAGGAGGTTGTATATACTGTACATAGATCTGTATATGCATATACTGCACATAAACACCTACTATATGTACATGAAGTAACTCATTTCATATTATCCATTTAATATTTGTTCTGTACTCTGTGCTCTACATGTGTCTTGTTTACAATTTACAGAAATCAAACTGTGTGTAGACACTGTATGATAATACATTTCTTATAAAAATAAAGAAATAATCAATAAGAAAGAAGAAACTCAATAAATAAAGTAGTAGGTGTTTATGTAAACAGGATATAATTAATACAAAGATACATACATTCAAACAATTTATGTCACATTTTATAAATGAATTAATGCTTATGTTTATTTTTAATATTATTTTTAGTACAATACATTTGAGTAATTTATTTTTTATTTAGGCAGTTTTGGTCCTTCACAGTCAGATGTATTTTGTGTATCTTGCTGGACGTTGTTCTTGAAACTTTGTAAATGTATGGTGTCATATTTTTTGTATGTGTAAATTTGGCATGAAGCTGTTTCATGAAGAGGAATTTAGTTTTCTGCAAAGATGAAGGGGCAAAAACCTCTCAAAAAAAAAACATCAAAAATATCTTAATATGTCACAATGCACTTATTAATCCTTGATTATTCTCCTAATAATCCCATTTAAATCTAAACATTTAAGTGTGAATGACACCTGACCCTCCCTCTCACAGGTGAGAACTTATTTGACATCGACAGTGGCAGGAACACGCCCCTCCCCACGCCCCGCCCTCTGAGCACTACACCATTGTGTTCAACACATTTGTCCTGATGCAGATCTTCAATGAGTTCAATGCCCGCAAGATTCACGGCGAGAGGAACGTCTTTGAGGGGGTCTTCAACAACATCATCTTCTGCTCCATCGTCCTGGGAACCTTCGTCATACAGGTAACCTGTAAGAGGCGAGGCGATGATCAGGGTCACAGTGTAAAGTGATAAAAGATGTGTGATGTCGTCTCTCTTTCCTTCTGTAGATCATCATTGTGCAGTTTGGTGGTAAACCGTTCAGCTGTGTGAGTCTGACCATCGAGCAGTGGCTGTGGTGTATCTTCCTGGGCCTCGGCAGCCTCCTGTGGGGACAGGTGAGACACTTTTTTTATACTGATAGCAGATAGTAGACAGGAAATGAGGGGAGAAAGAGGATGGATGACATGCAACAAAGGTCTAATTACTTTTAACCTGGCGCGGGGGATAATACGACTCGCTTCTCTCTGCAGTTGAACGTCATTAAAAAATAAAACCTGTCTATAAACCGTCAGGTGGTCTCAATAACATCTTCAGGCGACAGGAGTGTTGAGAAACAGGAAGTGCTGCTGTTGTGTCTGACAGGGGTGTAATATTTGTGTCTGTCTCTCTCTCAGCTGGTGTCCAGTGTGCCCACTAGCTGGCTGAAGTTCCTGAAGACAGCGGGTCATGGCACACAGCAGGAGGAGATCCCTGAGGAGGAGCTGGAGGAGATGAAGGACCTGGATGAGATCGACCATGCTGAGATGGAGCTGAGAAGGGGCCACGTGCTCTGGTGCCGCGGCCTCAACCGCATCCAGACACAGGTATGGTTCCACCTTTTTACGGTGTCCATTCTGACCTCTAAGTTATTTTAACTTTGCATTGAAGACATTCAGGAACGGTGACACTGACAAAACAACTTGTGTATCGAGACAAGCAGCGTGAGCCTCCTGGAGCTTTGCACATATATTCCAATTTTACATAAATCATTTCAAATAGTTCTTTCTGAGACCAGACAGAAGTAAACAGGGAGTTTAAAAAAGTAATCCCCCGGATTAAGTACTGCAGCTATTTGCAGAGGGATCTACTTCTAACCAAACAGCTGGCTGTTCATCTGCACACAGTGGTTTGTTTCCATCTGTAAGGCTGCAGATTCAGCTTGTGGTCAAGCTACAGAATTGGTAGAAGATGAGGAGCTGAATCAACCAAAGAAAAAAAAGCCAGCAGAGGAGTGACCTGCAGGACAACGCAGCTCAGTTCCTGCAGTCACTGCTCTCCACAGATGACTGAAACCAGATTCACACTATTGTGTAGGTGGCATGTTGTGACAGTGATGTCAGATTTGTAGAAATGTGATCTGTGTCGCTGACTGTGTGCTGCACTTTAATAAGGAGGTGATTTATCTATTTTTCTATGAAGTGCTTTATAAATAAATAGAAACCAATGTCTTACACCTTACTGTTAGAGACTAACCTTTTCATACGATATATAATGATGAGAAGAATAACTGTCACCGGTAATAAATCTTAGTGATATACTGAATGTGGAGGCAGAGGCAGTTATCCGCTGTCAGTTATCCACTCCGTACTGAACACACACAGAGGAGGGAAATTAACTCTGCATCTGTACAAATATCCACCTTTTTTGTCATAGCTTGCGTCAATATGAAATTTGAACGTAACTTTTTGATCCAGCCAGATGCCACGATATTTATATTCTACTACAACCTGAAAACGTTTGTTGGATAAACTAATAGCCTTCACATATGTTTGTATCTGTATGTTCACACAGATAGAGCAACAAATAGTCAGAAGCCAGCATAGCGTGAAGATAATTATCATTTGCCATTAGATTAGCTACAGCACAAGAGCCTTACTAGTCTTCTGTAATGTGAATATGCGCATGAGGAGAACTTTTCAGTTTCAACATTCAGCTCTACATACATTCAGCAGCACTACGACCAAAATCTCTCAGGATGTTTTTGTAATGTGTTTAACTCTGCTGGAGTACAATATATAAGTAATAAATGTTTGTTATTGCTGTAGATGATTCCAGTGCAGTTGACTACATTAACTAATCCAGGAGGCTCATTTCTGTTTACTTTAGTTTGGAATCAGTTTCTGAAAAACTGACTTTTATATGGAAATCCTTAGGATGCATCTGCCGTTTGCTCTGATATATATGATTCAGAGTCAGAATGGACACAGTTGAGAATAAAACCCACATAGAAAAACACCAGAACGTTCCTTTAACATCCTTCTGACTCCTCCATTAAACTCTGAGCTGATTGTTTTCCTTCTTCTTTCAGATTCGTGTTGTGAACGCCTTCAGAGACAGCGTGTCTCCCTACGAAGGTCTGGAGACGCCCGAGTCTCGCAGTTCCATCCACAATTTCATGACCCACCCTGAGTTCCGCATCGAGGACTCGGAGACTCAGATACCACTGATCGATGAGGTGGAGGGTGAGGACGACGCCCCCACCAAACGCAACTCCATCGTCCTCCCACCGCCTCTGAGTGGACTGTCCCATATGTCACCTCTCCCGTCTTCACCCAACCAGAACAACAACGCCATGGGCCGAATCATCCCTCTGCATAACGCATCCAGACCCGGTCTGATCCCGCCCAACTCAGCAGGGCTGCCGCCGTGTCCGGGGAGCCCCCTGCACAGCCTGGAGACCTCACTCTGAACTGGAGTCCCACCCCCCCAACCTGACCACTTCCTGTTATGATGGTCTGTTCGTACTGTGTTTGTTACAGTGAGAGTTGTGGTTCTTCTGGGAGCCAAGGAATGGAAAAAAACAAACTCTGACTGGTTCTCCTCAGGAGTCGCCTGTTGGTTTTTAGTATCCAGGGAGCAGAAATGTTTCCAGGTGTTTGTGGTTGTGTACAGAGTGGCAGCAGCGGTGGCGGCTGCAGCATGTTCACACAGACTGATGTTTCTTTCTTTACTTTAATAGACATGAACTCTGCAATTGTTGTTTAGGAGAAGAGTGTTTGTGAGGTGATTGATCAATAATCAGTTTCTGATCTGTAAATATTTATGTTGATGTTCAGATGTAGTCAGGGCTTGTTTTAATCTGTGTCTGTCTGTCAGCAGACGAGCTGACGTGAGTTGGCGGTGACGAGTTCAGGTTAGTTTTGTGTGAAGGTTTAACTTTGTGACTGAAATGTTTAGAGTGGGTCAGTTTTAATGATGGGGAGGTGGAGGGGGGTGTTTATTTGTGTGTTTGTAGAAGGTGTAAAACCGAAAAATATTAAAAGTGGAAAAACAACTTACAGAGCAGGATGTTTGTGACGTTGATTAAACAGAAGAAGGTTTGATAGACATGTGTAAAATAACTTTAAAGTCAACTTCACCTCCAGAAGATTAACAACAAGTCAAACTGTGTCTCTTTACACTCCAGCTGTTTCCATGACGAGCCTGTTGTGACCTTCATGATGAATTTACATCATAAATCTTTCCACTTTATTCAGTACATCATCTGAAGCAGTGTCACTGCAGGACACAAATACACTGGACTATTATTATTACATAGTCCACCATAAAATGTAGTGAAAAAACTACAGTGATGGTGATGCAGCCTCTAGTATTGCTTTTTAGGTACATCCTCAGGTATTACTAAACCTACAATACAGAAATATTCATTAAATATTAATCACATAAAATCATATTATAATGATGGAAGTCCTTATTTTATTTCACAAATATGTGTTTGTTCAGCTCTCAGTTGTGGCCTTTAATAATAAAAAATTGGTGGTCAAAGATGAAACTAAACAAGAGACTTGTGATTCAACAGATCAGAGATGAACAGACGTGGAAAGACAAATTCAGACAGGTGTTGGATGAAAGGAACACAAAAACATATCCAAGATTTTGAGACATAAGTTGGAATATTTTGAGAAAATGCAATGTTATGAAAATAAAGTCATAGTTTTGAGGGTCAGCTCTCTGAGAATAGTTTAAATCATTTTACAGGAAAGGATATTTTCAGATTGTAATTTCATGATTAAAAACTTAAAATAAATAAATTATTAAAATTTTATAAAATAAATAAAGTTGGTTCCCAATAGAAAGAAATCTTAGTATTACAAGAAAAATAAGATGTCATATTTTAAGATTGTAATTTTACAGGAAAAGTTATCAAAGTATGAAAAATTAAAGTTTAAATATTTTCAGAATAAAAATAACTATTAAAAGAAGCATTTAAACACATAGTTATACATGTAAAAAATATATTAGGAATATCATTGGCAGTTTTTGACAAAAGTGATTTTTCAGAGTCAAAGTTACAACTCACAAAGAAAAGGTCAAGCAGAAGGTGAAAATTAAGTCAGACTTTTACAAGAAAAAAACAATTGTTATAACCTATATCATTATTTTTTTATTTATTTTTTTAATATTTCAAATCACCAAGTAAAATGGCACATTGATGTGAAGGGCTGGAGACACAGAGCTGAATAAAAGAAAGGGAAAACAGTATGTGCAGTGTGTATGTACCAGTATGAAAATTAAACAATTCAAACAACCTGTGGTTGATCGTGCACAGATTTTTGGTGGAATATGACTTCAACTGGGTGGTTTTCAGTCTGAATGAGGCTGAACCGTTGTCTGGTCCAGTTTAGGGGTCTGGAATTTCCTACTGATGGCAGAAAGTGAACACACCTGTACTGTACCTGTGCTGCTGGTTTGTACCCACAGATGATGAAGGATTGGAGGATGCTGAGTGAAATGTAGTAAAGCTGCCTGAGGCAACAACAGCTTCCCCTGGTGGAGAATTTGCAGAACCTGACTTCCTGTTTCACACAGGAGACTGCCCAGTACAACCAGGCTGAAAGAGTCAACCAGTGGTGGTCTCCCTGTATAACGGTGAGGTGCTCTCTGACCTGTCTGTCAGATTTAGAGGCATCTATTTACAGAATATGGCAGAAATTGTCCATAATATCCATTACTATGTTTTCATTACTGTGTTGGAAAAAAGAATCATGTTTTTGTTACCTTAGAATGGTCCGCCATGTTACCAAGAGCAGGGGAGACAAACGTCAGCAAATGTCACCGTCACATGGCACAAAATCCTACACACTAGATCTTTAACACATCTATACATCCAAAATCAAAAATATTAATTAATTTTAACTATAAAAATAGCACAGTTAAGACCTTTGATTCTTTGGTGTAACCCTGAATATGTAGTCAACTGGAAAAACATTGAATTGTCAGTATCAAGTAGACCTGTACAATCTTTGCTGGGCTGTCCATCTATTATCAAGGACTTGTCTGATTTCCAGAATCAATGGGTTTGTTTTTCTTTGAGCGTGTGGCTAGACTTTGTGTTTCAGATCCAGAAAGAAATAAAAAATACTGAGGTGGCCAGCATACAACCCGGATTTTAAGCCAGCATCCCTAGATTTAAAATATAGACAGTGGATAAGGTATGGTATTACATCATACTCATTATTAGTAAAGGGTGGTAAATTAATGGACTTCCAGTCTATGTCTGAGAAATATCGTTTAGGAAGACAAGATTTTTATAGACACATGCAAATTCAGCACTATTATCAAAATGAGGTGAAGGGACAGATATGGAAGAACAATCCAGGGTCACACGAATGTTCATGAAAGCTTACAACTCAGAATCCACCAGACGAATTATTAGGAATCTGTATTCCAGTATCTCATTGATGAAGAACAACTGAACTATTTATATAAAACAAGAGAGCTGGATATTGAAATCTCCCTAGAGGAATGGTCTCTCATAATCCACACCCAGATGTCGACCACAAACTCACAGAGTTGGAGAATTGGAGAACCAATGCTGGAGACAATGTGGAGAATTAATGGCAGACCATACATACATTTTTTGGTCTTGCCCCGTCTTACAAACCTTCTGGACTCAAGTGCAAGTTGCCACAAAGAGGATTCTGGGATTTGATATTGAGTTTACTTGTCTCTCATTCTACCTGGGGAATATATCAAGGCATGGGTGCAGATCCCGGGGGGGACAGGGGGGACATGTCCCCCCCCAATTTCTGAAAAACATGAATTGTCCCCCCCCAATAAAAATACCCTAAATTATTCAAAATTGAACAAATGTCTTTTCAGACTTAACATTCTTCACATTTTAGATTCACATCTAAAAATAAATGATTGAAATGGTGGAACAAATGTTTAAAATGTTTTTAAATGGGTAGTTTCTTACACACACGCTGATGACATCAGCAGGCTTTAAAAAAACGACCCCCTCAGTCCTTCTCTCAGCTCTGGAAAGTGGCTGCAGCCTGGAGCTCTGGTAATTTGGTGTGAGTAATTTTGATCAAAAGTAGAATACTAGAACAGTAGTGTGCCCATAAATGATTTAAAAACGTAATCAGACACTGTTTGCCACCTGTAGTGAAGTAACCTCACTAGAAGCTAGTTTAGCAGCACTAGGTAGCTAGCTGGTGATATTTTCCAGCTAGTGGTTGCTAGCTAGCTAGCTAGATAAAGTTGGTTGCTTGTTAGCACTAGCCCTAATACTTCTACATGCACTAGCTAGATGGCTTGCCTGCTTGCAAGTGCACATTGATCAGGTGTTTGTTTATATTAGCTAGCTATATTACTGTGAAGTTAAAGAGAAACTAAACCCCGTAGTTTTGGCTGACTTGCCCTTCAGGCTGGAAATTCAAAAAATGCCTTGATTATGGGCGGGGCTCCAGGAGCAGTTAAGATACGCCCAGTCACTCTCCAACAGCAGCGCCCCCCTGCTCCGCCCCGCGGCGATCTGAGCCGCCAGCGCTAGTTTTTATAGGAGGGGCAGGGCGAACAGTGGTGGCTCGTGACGAAAGCTGCCTCCAAAGCATCATCGGCCTCCATCTCAGCCAATAGCAAAATTTGAGTGTAATAGCCGGGTTTCAACCCATAGAGGGCAGTCACTCTTACATTTTTACAATAAAATACACCAAATTGAAATTAAAAAAAATCACTTTTGTGTCCCCCCCAATCCTGACATCGGATCTGCACCCCTGTATCAAGGCATCTGGATAGGGACAAATATTCATTAAAAATTCATATGGCAGCAAGTAAAAAGGCAAGATGGCTATGCTGGCTTCTTAGAGAACCTTGCACCTTGAACCAATGGAAAAATATAATAAATTACATATGCAGTATGGAACGCATAACATTTAGTTTGAGATTACAGAAGGAAAAGGGAAAAGAATACTGGGCTAAATGGGTTACATAGTATTTAGTTGATGCAGAGTGTGACAGCTGAAATTGTAGTAAAGACAATTGTGAATGAAAGTGTGTCATCCTGTGACTAATATTCCTATGTGTATTACTCAATGTGACTGAATGACGTTTGTGTTATAAAACGAAAAAGTTGAATTTTTTTTTTTAAATATCAAAATAATGAAATACCCAAATAATCCAACAATACTTCCTTTCTTCTTTCTCTGCACAGTGTAACGCTTCATGAATATCTCTAATGATTAATTTACTTCACTTGCTAAACAGTGACTACAAATCAGTAATATGTTACTATAAAAGAATTATAGATTCATTTATTTGTAGTTTGGTTATTGTTATTTTATATATTGTGTGTTCTCTGACAACGCAAAGCGTAATTTTAAATTATTTTGTTGGTATTAAACCTTTAAATCCGGTTTAAAATGGAGCATCATTGATTTCAAACAGAAAACAAAACCGGAAGCAGTTTTCCCTCAATGGACTACAGTCCCCGAAAGTCTGCTCACGCCTCCCGTCAAACGCTTCCAACCAATGGCTGAGTGCGTCTGAGTCACGTGAGAGGCAGCGCAGGAGATTTGAATTGTTTGTGTGGTTATATTTTCTGTCGTCGCAGTTTGAATGCGGAGCAGAAAAGAAGATTAGTGAGTTTTCAGAGGAACTGGAGGTTTGTAGTTTTTACTTTAATTAAATAGTGACTCTGTGGAAGCCCCGCGAGCCGCTCAATGAACCAAACGTCATGTTTAAAGCTCATTAACGTTTGATTTAAGCTAGCTGGTGACCTAACGGACTAGCAGGCTAACGATAAAGTTAGCATGTGGATCAAAGGTCATGTTTAAAGTCGCCCTCTGTGCTGTTTGTCAGACTCTTCGTGTGAAATATTGTCGTTATAGTTTAATGTCAGAGCTGAATGTAACGCTGCAGGTCTGATTCCCACAGAGACGAACCAACGGCGGGATGGACTGTCGAGCTAACAGCGGTAGGTCAACACTCACTGACCCTGAGTCAGCGTTTATACAAAGTTAACGCCACGTTCCTGTGTTTGATTATCGATGTTTGTGTTTGTGTGGACAGATCTGTTATTTCTGCCCGATGAGAAGTTTGACTTCGACGTTTCTCTGTCACCTGCCAGGTAGGAAACACACGACGGTTTCTAGTACATCCAGAAGCACCAGTCCTCACACTCATACCGACTTTTTAATGCTGAAAGCTGCCAGTGTGCTGTCATGTAGGGTTTATGATCCGTCATTTCTTCCACAGAGAATGGGAGGGACATGTCTGCCTCCATTTTCAAAGTCATCTCTTGTCCAGCTGCCAAAATCTAAATTCATTCAGCCTTACTGTCACTATACAACACAAGACAACACAATGATGTGCAGTTGCAGCCACCTCTCCTATATAAACAGATACTGAAGTATTTGAATGGAATAAAACGGGCAATATAAAAACTAAGACTGGTGGGTGGTGAGAGTAGTGACATGCATGATATGGTAACGTATGTAAGTGTACATACAACAGATGATCTGTGGTGTACTGTGCTGTCACGTGCAGTTGGGCTTATCCATAGAAATATGTAAGTTTCAAAGAACAAGGTAAAGGAGTGAAAATATTCTTAATAAAAGATAAGATAGACTTTAATGATCGCACACCGGGGAAATTCACTTGTCACAGCAGCTCACATACACAAAGTTGATAAGAAATTACTAATAAATAAGAAATATATGGAAAAAATCTAGGAGGTACTCCTAAATAGAAAAAATAAAATAAGAAGTTATATACACTATATACACCTTTTCAAGTATACGGATATGCATGTTGAATAATTTGCATCATGCACATATATAACAATAAATATAATTAGCACAGTAATTGAGTACTATTGAGTTTAACAGTGCTACATGAAGTCATGCTGGTGTTAAAGAGTCTGACAGGACCTGTGGTAGTTCTCCTTCTTACATGGTGGGAGTAGCAGTCTGTTTCTGAAGGAGCTGTTTAAAGCCCCCACAGTCTCATGCAGGAGGTGAGAAGAGTTGTTCATGATGGATGTCAGCTTTGCTAACATCCTCCTCTCCCCCACTTCTTCTGTGGAGTTTAGTGGACGGTACAGGACAGAGTTGGCCCTCTTGATCAGTTTATTGAGTCTTTTCCTGTCTCCCTCCGTGCTTCCCTGCAATGAATAATGAATAATGCAGATGCCACCACAGTGTCATAGAAAAATAAACTTTTTGTTTTTTAACTTAATCAGCAGGTTGTATCTCCAAAGGTTGGATTCTGCATTTTATCACTTCAAACAAACAGTAGACATCTTTCAAGTAACGAAAATACGTTTTGATGAATATGTAGATAGATAGCATATGTATGTTATGCAAATATTGTGTTTTCCCCAGTTACTTAGCAACAGGTTTTATCTTCTGCTAGACACCACTCTCCCACAATGTAGTGCGCAAAGAAAATGAAGGAGCTGCTCACAGCTGGAAAAACTTTGGATTATATTCCAGATGGTGTTGAGACCGCTCCAGAGTGATCTTGGAAAACCAAGTGTTAAATTTCTGGTTAAACATTTTTTCTGTGGGTTTAATTGTTATTTAACATTTAATGCCAGAATCAGTAAATAAATAATAGATGTAGCCTGCACCAGATGTATTCTTTCAGGTAAGTTACCATCAGGATGCACAGCAGTTTGTTGGTTTGAAGAGCCAATGGTGAGATCTGGTGGTGAAATACTGGTATTACAATCAATGTAAGCCTTCATGACTCGTCTCATGTTTTGTTTGGCTTATCAGTCATTAAAAAACATGTTATTAATTAATTTTTACATATTAAAACTGAAAGAATTAAGAACTATAAAGAATGAGCTGAGTCAGTTTTTCATCCTTCTCACATCACTGCTGTGAGCTGTTTGTGTTCCTCTCATCTGTCATGTCAGTGACGTCTCCCTCTGCTCTGCAGCTCCAAAGGTGATGAAGATGAAGATGAGGTGTTCGTGGGTCCAGTCACCCATAAGGAGAGATGTGTCTCTGTTCACGTGGTATCTCATCTTGAGGACAGTGGTGGTGGCGTGCGGGTGAGCTGGAGTCCACTGACTGGAGATCAGCTAGAGGCCGTGTGTCAGGAAGCCCACAAACTAGCCGATCAGCTACAGAGTAGTGAACTGAGCCGGCCACCCAGTGAGGACGATAAGCCCACCAACATGACCGCAGACACCACAGCTGACAGGGAGGAGTTCGTCCAGGACGCTGAGGCCAAACTAGGTGTGCTCGGTCAGGCCAACGCGCTCAGCCCCATCAAACGCCAAACCTTCTGTGTGCAGGACAGTCCCATGAAACAGCTGCCACCCGCCATCCAGCACCGCCTGCTGAGAGGAAGCAGCACCAACGCAGCTTCATCTGCGCGCCCTGCCACCGCAGCTCCATCCACCCGGCATGCCTCCGCTAACACAAATTCATTCACCCGCCCGGCTGCATCCAAAAGACTCAGCACGTCCAGCCCTGTGGCCGGGGTCAAGGCTCAGCCCAGGACGGGGCTGCGAGGGAAAGCCACATTAGGTGTCGTGCTGCCAAGCAAACCGGCTGCCCCGACAGCTTCCTGTTCAGCCAGCAAGAGCAGAGTGGACAGAACCAGACTGCAACCACCGAGCAAAGTAGGAGAGAAGTTTGTTTTTTACTACCTTAACAGGAACAGGTTCTCCCCCACTGTTTTTTTTTTTTATCAGAATATAATGTGTCTCTCATTGAAAAAGTGAATTTCTTTCATGCTTACATGTAAATACTTGACAGATCAGTATCAATAAGTTATTGAGAGGCTCTACCTGCAGTGGAAGGGATCAGAGAGTGAAGGTGATCTGATCAAGAGCCAGTTGCTGGTCTCTTTCTCTGCTCTGTACTGCTGCCTGATATCATGAATTAGTATATAATCTGGATATTCAAACAATCTTCATGCAGTGCTGAGCTAAACATGTCCCGCCCTGTTAAGGCTGTATACAAGCACAGACTAACGTGCAACAAACTTAACCTAGATTCCCCCATGACATGCAGCACAGCTATCTTGTGGACAAACAGATAAGATGATTGAATAACGGGATCTTGGGTCCTGGTATTCAACACAGTCATCCATGAATTGCATATTTGACCGAGATGCAACTAAAAGCTTTAGAAAAAGTCAGTAAGTGGCCTTTGAATTAAGGTTTCTCTCCGTGAGGGCACAGATATGTGTACTGGTGACGCACTTCACAGGGTCCCTCCTCCCAGTTTGGATACCAGTGTGTTAAGATATGTGTTGATGTCATCTGTTCCTGTTTCAGGCAGTGGGGAGTTGGAGGCGTAGCTCAGCCTCTCGCCCCTCCAACAGGGCAGAGTCATCTGAGGATCTGCTCTCCGATTCAGCGAGCGTGGCCTCTGACATCAGCGACTCCTCCCTCAACTCAAGTCTACTGGGAAAACGCACGCTGCCTCCGCCCACCAAGGTAGCACACCTATTTAAAAGAGATTTTATGACAGAAATCTGTTCAAACAGCTCTACAGAGTCGGTGCAGCCAAACACAATCTGCATTGATTATATATTTCTGTATAATGACACAGTGTGAAAATCATTTTTGTCCAGCAGAGTGTCACGAGGAACTTATCAGGCGTGAAAGCTCCCCTTCAGAACAAGAGGGTGACCGACAGGAGGAACACGTCCTCGTCTTCATCATCAGTGTCCAGCTTCAACTCTAGCATGTCCCTGTCCCCTGCTAAAGGTATGCTAACTGCTAAGAGTTACCAGCAAAGTGTGACTTCCAAAACAGAGTATGCCCACATCAACCGCACTTTAACAACTAACAATTATGCATCTATCAGGTTCATGTAGTGGATTAGTCAAACAAAATAACACACAAGGCATAAACGAGATCAACACCGACTACAACTAAATACAAGGCAAAACAGCCTTGCTCTCATCGTCCAATCTGAATGTGCAGCAGTACAAGTGTTGTTGTGTCTCCTCTCAGGTAAACTGAACTCTTCTTTGAACCGGAGTCTGAGTGGCTCCACTGGCCCCGCCCCCAGCAGCATCAGCAGACCAGCAAATCACAGCAAACCACGCCGCTCCACCATCTACGCCACCGCAGAGCCAACGTCCTCCATCGCTGGCCGCCGCTCGCTGTCGACCCAAGCCAGGAAACCGCCTGAGGTGGAACCCGTCAAACCCACGAGGTCCACTCCGCTAAAGAGAGCTGAGGCCACGCCCCTACAGCAGACGCCTGCCAAGAGAGTTATGGAGAGGACCGCCTCGATCCCCACCGCCGCCTTAGCCCGGCCGCAGAGTGGATTGAAGACCAAATCCAAGCCTGAGGCCCTGGTCCTTCCAACACCCAGTGGAGGAGTCAGAGGAGTCCCCCATGGAGACGGTAAAATAATGATGATGTCAGAGCTGTCAGTTTAACGTCTGTTGATCAATGAGTTGTACATCATGTGTTTTATCCTGGAGTTTGAGAGAACAGTTATTATGTCCAGAGATAAACATATGAACTCTGAATCATCGGCTGCACCACAAACCTTACTGCATATCATCAGGGGATCAAAAGTTTAACTTATTATTAAGAATAGAGCTGCTTAGACATTTTCACCAGTGTGCCACTTTTCTTCCATTCTCAGGATACATCTGTCTGTCTCTCACTCTGTCTGTCATTGTGTTTCATCTCCAGACGTCTCAAAGATGTTGAAGCCAAAGAGGCTGATGTCAGCAAGCAGCGTGGACAGGTAGATGACTTCACACTCAAATACAACAACTAATACAACTGAAAGGTTGGCTTAAGGAACAGACATACATTCCAAAACATCAGTCTACTCTTTTGTCCGATCTCTGTATAAATACGTAGAATCATGGAAGTCCGGTGCCCACAGACAGCTACGATAGGGCACGAGTGGTACAACAAGACAGTACGGGTCACAAACTAGTCTATTAGAATGCAAATTTCAGTAGATATCACTGCAAAACAATACATAGACTTCTTTGACATAACGTCACAGCTGTTACCTCTTCACATATTATTTTCCACAATGTGTTTGTCATTTTCTTATAACGGAAAACGTACATTAACAATACAGTTCAGAGACTACACGTATTTAACATTACACACACATACACTCACCCACTTGCACCAATATAAGGTAGAATATGAATAAAATATTTCCCAACGTTCTTTAGTATTTCCTTTCAGGACTTCTTCACATATTCACATTAATCTCACGTAATTTTTTTGAACCATTCAAGATCTATTAATTCTTCCACATAGCTCCTTTAAGTCTGAAGTTGAGTTTGAGTCTACCTGCCTGTCTAACAGATCATAATTCAGTCATAATTAAAAGCCTTCCTCTCCTGTAGTCTCTCTCAGAAGCCTTCTGCTGGTCCTTTGACGCCCTCTGCTGGCAGCTGCAGGTCACTGCAGATGAAACCTCGGCGTCCCTCCGCACTCCCTACACCGGTGAAGCGCAGGATGTCCGCCATCCCTGTCGCAACACCCACTAACCAGACCCGGCTCACAATACCGCCACCCACATCTGGCTCTGACCCGGCTTCAGCTAAGAGAGAGAGAAGGTGCAGGTGAAATGCTTTAAACTGCTATCAACCAATAGGAAAGCTACTCTCACCTGAGGGGGGCGGTCCTACTGCGCTAGATCTTGTCTATTACCATGACAACACATTCACAGGTCTCACTTTGTTGTTTATCACTCTGGTGTTGTTTCTGTGTAGTCCCGTCCCTGCAAACTCACAGGAAGTGGAGCCTGTCGATGCCCCCGACATCCAGCCTTTCTGCCTGGAGGAGGAGGAGGAGCCCCCTGCTGCCCTGCCCTCCAGTCCTCCACAGCCTGACCAATCAGAGAGCACTGATCCTGGTGCACCGAGTCAGAGCGAACCGGAGCCCAGCAGAAACCTGATTGAACTGGAAACCATTGAGGAGAGCAACACTAAGACACAGGAGGTCAGAGGTCACACACACATGCCCACAACTGTTACTAATACTAATCATGAATGACATAATGGGGGTCCTTTCATATCTCAGGTTTTGGTATTGTTAGAGCGGCTATTGAACGTTCAGGTGTTAGCTTTTGTTTGAAGCTAACGAGTTTGTGGTCTCGTCAGACTCTTTTGGTCTTCTCAGAATGTTCGCTTGTCACAGTTTTTGGTCCCACATCGAGCTACCGTGATCCTGCTTGGCAGCAGGGCCAATTACCCGCGACCATCTCCTCTCATGAGCAGTGTGTCCTCAGTGGCTAAACTTGTGTGTCTGTCCTGTAGGCTGGATTTATTTTTAAAAGTGTGTTCAGGTCTGTTCATCACTCGGATTCTCTCTTCAGGTTCTCCTGTTGGATCTTCCAGCTCCGACTCTGCAGCCTCAAGAGAAACTGCTCATAGACTTGACCAACACCCCCAACCTTATCCGGACCAGCAACAAGACCTGCACCACAAATCAGGTAGTTGACACCTCACCTGGTTATATCGACAAAGTCTGGAAACACATCTGGAGGATGTAAAGCTATAAATAAAAGCTGTTTGTTTGTTTCAGCAGCTGATCGACCTGAGCTCTCCGCTCATCAAGTGGAGCCCAGAAGACAAAAGAGAGAACAACGCTCCACTCATCAACCTGTCCTTCTGATCCAGATCCACCTAAAGACCTGGATCTGATGGTCTCTGCAGTAAACTGGACTCAGCAGGTCTCTGTCTTCAGACACTCTCATAATAATCCAGTTACAGAGCCAGTTTTTATCAGTGAAGTACTTACTGAAGCAGAGTATTATGTTTTAAATGATGAAAATATTCAAAAGTTGCTGAAGTTTTTCTGCACCTGATTGTACTTTTATTTGTCTCCGTCTTGCTGCTCTTAATGATTAATGATGTCTGAATAAATGTTGTTAATGTCACTACTGTAAACGTTCATGCTCATGTGTTCATGTGCTGCTGACCTCAGTCCACCAGCATGGAAACCTGACTGTTCAGAAACATTTCAGTTCACTCAAAGAGAAGGAAAAAAAGTTAAAACACTTTTGGCAAACAGTTAAAAATAAAATCAATGTAAAATGTGAGTTCACTAAAATTGTAGATCAAAATGTAGAAAAGAAATGAATAAAAATCAAAGCTAGTTGGCGTTTTTTTGTTTATTTAGTAGAGTGACCAGCAGACTGACATTAAGAAGTCTGTACACATTAGAGGAAACTGTATTGGTCGGCGATTGTTATGGAATTTTCTATCCTTAGGTTACACGAGGTCACGTGTGGGCCTTGAGGTCCTCGGCGGTACTAATTGTTTGGCTTTGACTGGGAGCAGTAGGTGCCAGTCTATCTCAACACTGTGGTGGCCAGGGTCAAAGAGACTGTTGCTGCCTGCTTAGACATAATAGAAAGCTGGCTGTTGACGTAAACAGACATCTGTGTCTCCAGACTAGAATATGTTGACAATAACACCGTCCTTGGTAGAAACATTCTCTTTGTCTCATTTGGGGCGTATAGTATTTGTGGTGTTATCTTGAGGTTTAAAGTCTTTCCACCAGCACGAGTGAGGCAGAATGTGAGACCGACTCAGACACTTCTGATGTACTTTGAGAGTATCTCTAATTCTCCTTGGCCAAGCGTCAATAAATATTACAGCATAAGACATCAGAGGCTCCTGAACACTTTCTTCCCTCCTGACCTCACCATTGACCTTTGACTTCAGCAATTTCTCCACAACAGCGATGAACTAAATGGTGCCACCTTAACTACGGTACAATGCTATGGTGGACACTCGATCACTACGTTTCAGAGACGTAAAGTAAGTATAAATATGTGTTCTGAGTTTGTCAGACCAAGGAAGAAAGTGTTATTAACCAGCCAGCCAAATCTGAATGATATATTGTCAAGTTTATGAAATTAGGTGTCAAAATCGGGTAAAAATGAGCAGTATTCTCAGCTCCAGGACTGTGGGGGCGTGTCTGCTGAATGTGTTGAAGCCACGCCCACTCATGGGACTCTCTGTCTCTCTCTGTCTGTCTGTCTGTCTGTCTGTCTTTGTCTCAATGTGTCACGTACCTCAGTGAAACAACGCGCTGTGTGGAATACTATCATTACTTTGCGGTTGTTTCTTGCACGGCGCACCTGCAGCAGGTGGTTACACCTTCCCAGGAAGGTGCAGTTACCGACACACGTAAACTTCAGATCTTTTTCAAAATAAATCCACTTCTTCTTCATCTCTTCGTGTTTGGAAAGTTTAAATAAAGCTATTCATCCAGAAAATATGCATTTGCAGTACTTCAAAGACAGAGCTAGCTAGCAACTGAGTGTAAACAAGAATAATAACTAGCACACGGAGAAGCACAGATGCTAACATGCTGAAGGCGTTTATACTGTTGTGGGTTAGGGAGGCAGGGGGATTATGTTCAGGGTGGCTTCAACGCATCATCGAGCCACCTTTTAGGACCGCCCAAAAAATCCTGGACTGAAATCTGGTGGAAAAACAGTTTTAGAAGAAACTAGAAACTTTATTGATTACGCTGAACGTGAAATTAATTCTCCGCATTTAACCCATCCAGGCTGGCACCTGTCGGAACACACACATGCACATGCACAGGGTCACACACTCAAATTGACAGATGCCAGATTCACTGGAGCGGTTTTAACCTCTAACTCCACATTTCAGTAATATATCGTCCAAAGTCTTTTCACATGTTTTCAGCAACTATTTTCCAATATATTGGAAATCTCGGAATTGCCTTAACACAGTCTTTAAACATTGATAGTGTGTAATGAACCTGTAATCTCTCCAAGTGAATGTTTTTGTCTGGCAACTGATAACGCCCATAAAAGTCTGTGCAGCCCCGGCCAAAATTAAACTAATTTAAACTTTCAGTGCACCCACACTCATAGTACCGCAGACATCCGTGATGAGCCATCACAAAACACACAATAATGAGTTTTGTGTTGATGTTTTTCTTGAATGTGCATTTTTTCAGTAAATTTTCAGACATGGTCTCTGCTCTGAAATTCCTGAAGGGAGCTCCAGAAGTCTCCCAAACCAAGCAGTAACCTCTGTGACAAAGTGCCAAAAAATGGCCACTTCCACATTGGCTTCACAGCCACTAAGGTGCCACTTGGTCACCACCCAGTCTTGGCCACTGCTTCCCCACATGATGTGCTGGATACTTGATGGCAGTGCAGCAGTCCTGCTCTTGTGTGTGTTTGTGTCTGTGTGAGTGTGTAATTCTTTATTACAGGGGTGTCCTAACTAAATTCAACCACCAGGATGAAGTATAACCCAGAAGAGTTTTGGCTATGAAAAAAAACCCCATCTATCTATCTCTTAAATGATACTTACACAGTGATCAAGTTTTGTAGTTTCTGTTTTCATTTGGCATTCTTGCAATCTTTTCAGATACAGGTTCATTAAGTCCCATGCATACTTGGTGAATTTTATGTAACATCACCTAAATGTACGTTAAGATAAGATAGATTAACGTGACAAATGTCAATATTTTTTTCCTTGACCAGCCCAAAAGTGAACTGAAAGTGAAGCAGACCACCGGGAATTCTCCCGATTACCAACCTGACCCTGTCTGGATCACTGCTGTTACTGTGAGGCGGCGTAGGAGCTTTCATTCCTCAGTCAGATTAAAGTTTAGTCAATATGTGAGAACATGTCTGTTGCTGTTGTTGTTGCTTCATGTGTGAAACAATGACTCTACTCTGGAAAAACGTGTAAAAACGTCATTCAGCGTCGCTCCCTCTCCTCTGGCACTAAATGCCCTGAAACTTTGTAATGATTCTCAAGAAGTTTGCGGTTAGTATGACGGTACAAAATCACTGAATACTGAAAAGTTATGTACATGGTTGATTGCTGGAGTAAAACTTGAAACAAGCTTGAAACAAAAAGTTTGATTTCATTGACTGAAAATTAGATTGAAAAGACAAAAAAGAAAAGCATCCTCCTGTAAAACACTGTTGGTCAAGTATATTTGATGTCTTCATTAGAGAACATGGTTATGTGTGGAGTGGTACTGAACTCTTAGGCACTGTGTCATTTCTTTAGCAGATATCATGTAGCGTAACACAAATTATGTAGATCAGGGATGTCCAAAGTATGGCTTGGGGGCCAATCATGGTCCGCAGTCAGATTCCATGCGGCCCTCAGCTTCATTTTTAGAATATATTATTTATGGCCTGCTAGGATTGTCAGATACTGTATGGCTGGAAGATTTGGCTTTTTTGGTTGACATTTGAACCTTTAAGGACATAACTGCTACAGTTATATATCTGTAGATGTAACACAAAATATTACTTTCTGAATGATCTTGTGAAAAACAAGAGCAAGAGTGATATGTTTTAAACTTAAATGTTAACAGACTTTGCATTACTCATCATAAGTCATGTTTAAAATGAACATAAGGTTAAGATTTGTATCAACTTCATGCAAGTTTAACGTGTTCCATACAATTTATTCTTTGTTATCTGACTCCAGATGTGAAAGAGGAAGAACTGGTTTTTAGATTTGTTCACGCCTGATTGGCTTAGATTTGGTTACATTGTCTTTTTTTTTTTTAAATGAAAAAAAAAATGTTACAGAACATTTGTATGTAACTTTTATTGGTAATTTTTTCATTTTTAAAATATTTGGCCCCCAGGCATCTTCACATTGTCAAATCTGGCCCTCTGACACCCCTGATGTAGATGGATCTATCTACAGTGTTCAGTTGACTTACAACGTGATGGGAGAGCAGCCATTAATATCAAATTTCTGTGCTGCTAGTATGCCCAGTACACCGCTCACCGTGCGCGTGCCCTCCCATTTATCAATCCTGTTTTTGCTATATGACTAGAGGCAATTTACGCTGAGGTTTTAAAAAAATATTTAGAAGGTATTAAATGGTATTAAATTTAACCTCAGGATTCCTGCATAAACCCTGGATTATAATATGAGTGAGTTCATAACTAACTGTAAGATGATCAATCAAGACGTTGCAATTGAAGCTTTGGGCATTGTCACAGGACATATGGAATGATTTGGGTGCACTGAGTATGCAATTCACGAGTGTCACGAGTGCTCATGCCTGAACATTGTCGTGTTCATTATTTTGAGAAAGGACATTAAAGCAAGAGTTGTCCTCCACTTGTTTTATTTGAGAGAATAAGTAAATAACACAGCTGTGGGTCTGATCTGCTTCTCTGAAAGCTCTGCTGGATCAGGGGCCCGGAGCACAGTCTGCTCCCTCTTTTTATAAGTTTGTTATTCTGGGTGTCATCCTTTCTGATTGATACATGAGTCACTACTCTCATTGGACCTTGTTTTGGGAAGAGGCTGTTTCTCTGTAAAATATTTCTTTAAAGACCATAATCCATATTTTGCTGCACTATGTATTATCATAGAGTTTACACAAAAACAGATCACTTCCCAGGCTTGAGGTACTACTCTGAGTTTGACTGAACTAGCCGGGCAAAGGGTGCATTTGCTTACTGTGTGTCCACCATTAGTTATTGATTCTTTGATTTGATTGAGTGAGTGATTAAAGCTCAGTGTGTTGTTTATATCAGGGAGACTGTTCAGAAATCCTGCAGTGGTCATGAAGATGAACAGGAAGGATTTGTGATCGTGTCAACAGAATATCTCTTTGTATAGTGTTCGTTAGGTTTTCACCACACCCAGTATAACAAACCATTTTCACATAATGTTTTGTTGAACAAATATGTCACAACATGTAGCTTTCATCGTGTTGAACCGAGAAATTTACAGCAATTAAGTTGTGTAATTAAAATTTCGTAAGCTGGGACGCTCTTACAGTACAAGCAGTACAAACCAAATTAACTTCTTTCTGTCACTATTTTGCAGCGTAAATTGTTAGATTAAAAGATGGGTACATAAAATAAAGTATCATAGTTTAGTCCATGAGTTCAACTGGATAGCCTCAGTTTGAGTGACATTTCAGGCTGACTGTGGAGGATTTGACCCATCTGACTGGTCTGAGCTGCAGGGTGTTGTCAGGTTGCGTCATTCATTTGGCATTCTTACACTCTTTTCAGATACAGGTTCATTAAGTCCCATGCATACTTGGTGAGTTTTATGTATCACCTAAATGTACGTTAAGATAAGATAGATTAACGGGACAAATGTCAATATTTTTTTCCTTGACCAGCCCAAAAGTGAACTGAAAGTGAAGCAGCCCACCGGGAATTCTCCCGATTACCAACCTGACCCTGTCTGGATCACTGCTGTTACTGTGAGGCGGCGTAGGAGCTTTCATTCCTCAGTCAGATTAAAGTTTAGTCAACATGTGAGAACACGTCTGTTGCTGTTGTTGTTGCTTCATGTGTGAAACAACGATCATATCGTTCGTATGGCTGGAAGATTTGGCTTTTTTGGTTGACATGGCGGAGCATTTGAACCTTAAGGACATAACTGCTGCTGTTATATATCTGTAGATGTAACATAAAATATTACTTTCTGAATGATCTTGTGAAAAACAAGAGCAAGAGTGATATGTTTTAAACTTAAATGTTAACAGACTTTGCATTACTCATAATAAGTCATGTTTAGAATGAACATGAGGTTAAGATTTGTATCAACTTCATGACATCGATTCTGTTTTTGCTATATGACTAGAGGCAAGTTACAAAGGTATTAAATGGTATTAAATTTAACCTCAGGATTCCTGCATAAACCCTGAATTATAATATGAGTGAGTTCATAACTAAAACTGTAAAGATGATCAATCAAGACGTTGCAATTGAAGCTTTGGGCATTGTCATTTTTACTACAGTATGTGTAACTTCTGTCAATGAAACATGCCCCAAAACAGAACAGGACATATGGAATGATTTGGGTGCACTGAGTATGCAATTCACGAGTGTCACGAGTGCTCACGCCTGAACATTGTCGTGTTCGTTATTTTGAGAAAGGACATTAAAGCAAGAGTTGTCCTCCACTTGTTTTATTTGAGAGAATAAGTAAATAACACAGCTGTGGGTCTGATCTGCTTCTCTGAAAGCTCTGCTTGATCAGGGGCCCGGAGTACAGTCTGCTCCCTCTTTTTATGTTTGTTATTCTGGGTGTCATTCTTTCTGATTGATACATGAGTCACTACTCTCATTTGACCTTTTTTGGGAAGAGGTGGTTTCTCTGTAAAATATTTCTTTAAAGACCAGATAGTCCATATATTGCTGCACTGTGTATTATCATAGAGTTTACACAAAAACAGATCACTTCCCAGGCTTGAGGTACTACTCTGAGTTTGACTGAACTAGCAAAGGGTGTGTTTGCTTACTGAACAGGAAGGATTTGTGATCGTGTCAACAGAATATCTCTTTGTATAGTGTTCATTAGGTTTTCACCACACCCAGTATAACATACCATTTTCACATATGATTTGTTGAACAAATATGTCACAACATGTAGCTTTCATCATGTTGAACCGAGAAATTTTCAGCAAGTAAGTTGTGTAATTAAAATTTCGTAAGCTGGGATGCTCTTACAAGCAGTACAAACCAAATGAACTTCTTTCTGTCAAAGTGTCATAGTTTAGTCCATGAGTTCAACTGGATAGTCTCAGTTTGAATGACATTTCAGGCTGACTGTGGAGGATCTGACCGGTCTGACTGGTTTGAGCTGCAGGGTGTTGTCAGGTTGCGTTTCACCAAAAGAATCTGGCTCAACTTCACCGCAGCTCACTGCATTTTTTGGTGCAACACTTTTGCAGTCTAAAGCCCATTCAAATGAATGGAAAAGCATAACTTTATCCCACAGTGCCAGATCAATAAACCCTATAATGTCTTTATAAAAATGGTTACAATATGACTGCAGGATCATTTGTGTTTATTTGCTGCTAAACCCACTTACTACAAGGGTAGGATCACCATTTATACAGATTTTACAATTGCAATAAATGGTTCAAAAGGATGCTGAAATAATTCATCATGATGGCAATTTGTAGAAAGTCTGAATTCATTGTTTTTCAGGTCTGTCTGTTTGGAGTGATTAGAGCTATGCTAACTTAATTTATAGTAAAAAGTTGTCTCAAGGAACAGACATACTTTTCAAAACATCAATTTACTAGCGCCTCTCCGGGCAAAAGTCAAGTGGTACAACAAGGACAGTACGTGTTACCAACTAGTCCATTATAATGCTAATTTCAGTAGATATGACGGCTGTTACCTCTTCACATGTTTAATTTTTTGAACCATTCATGAACTATACATTTTTCCACATAGCTTCTTTAAGTCTGAAGTTGAGTTTGGGGTTAAAGTCTACCTGCCTGTCTGACAGATCAGTAAAATAAGAATAAGAAAATAACAATAATAAAGTGCCAAAAACGGCAGTTTCTCAAATGGCCACTTCCACATTGGCTTCACATCCTCAGACGTGCCACTTGGCCATGGACACTGCTTCCCCACTGCAAGATGTGCTGGATACTGGATGGCAGGGTGGCACTCCTGCTCTTGTTTCTTCCTGGAGTCGGTTGATTTGTGTGTATGTGTGTGTGTGTGTGTGTGTGTGTGTGTGTGTATGAGCATGTATTTCCTGTTCAAGTTAAACACGTAATTCTTTGCTAACTAAATTCAAACATTGGGATGAAGTATAACCCAGAAGGGACTTGGCAACAATCCCATGTTGCCACCATCTACCTATCTCTTAAATGATGCTTACACAGTATTTATTTTTATTTAATTTTTTTTTTTAAGATTTTTTTTTTTTTTTTTTTTTTTTTTTACAGGTTCATTCAAGTCCCATGCATACTTGTGTTCTCGCAACACTTGGATGTTAACTAAAGATAACAGAATGCAACCCACAGGTAAACCTGCCTGGTGAGTTTTTTGTAACATCACATGACCTGCCATGATACTGTGAGGAGGCGTGTGAGTTTTAATTCGTCAGTCAGATTGTAATATTCCCATATCACGTCAAGCAACGAGACGGGACATTCATATGACTCAGTCAAAGAAGGCAGTTCATAACTAACTGTAAAGATGATCGATCAAGACGTTGCAATTGAAGCTTTGGGCATAATCTGCAATGCTTCTGTATCATCTGTTCAAAGATCATGTCCAGCTGGCATGGGTAGTCATGTACAGCAGCGGATGTGCATCAATAATTTCATCTCCACAATGGTGGATTCAGAACAAACCTGGTAATTATTGGACATGTTTTTTCTGACTTTCTGTGCTTAGACGAACATGTTTTTTTTAACAGATTTCACTACAACAATCATGAGAGAGTTTGCAAATGTATTTTCCTCTTCGCAGAATGTGTTGTGAACAAACTGACTAGATAGAATTTATATGTGACTGACCATTAATGTGCTTTGAACATTACAGCAAGGTGTCAGGACTGAACTTCAGCCGCCTCCAAAGTGTGTTGCAAGGTGCTGAACAAGATGATCAAGCAGGAGGCTTTGCTGAAGCCCACATGATGGATGTTTCAGCAGGATCAAGGAATCTTGTCATTGACGAAGATGAATTCTTTGACCCACCGTTCGACTATGACTTCACCAATTTGATAGACACAGAGGCCTATCTCAGAGGTGGAGAGGTGTATGAACGCCCATGTGGTTGGCAGCGTTTTGGTCTGAAGGTAAGTATGCTTTTGATTTCCTTCCAACTAATTTGGGAAACATCACTGGGAATTTTGTTGAATTCCGGCTGTTATCAACAACGCATGTTATCAACAACTGCTACAAACCAAGCAGTGACCTCTTGTGGAAGTGCCAAAAACTGCAGTTCCTCCAACGGCCACTTGAGGCTGACTACAGAACAAGTCAATCTCCATAAGCCCCCATGTTAAAATGTCCAACTTCACAGCAGAAATAAACATGTTTACAGCCTGGTACAAAAAACTGTTTTGGTCTTGATAGCTAAGGTGGGTGGAAAAGACTTCCTCTTGGATTTCTCACTATAACAATTGCTAGTTGGTGGATCAGATATACTGTATGCTCAATTAAGCACAGACTAAGAACACTGTGAAAACACCATCAGAAATGATCTTAAGACTAACTTATGGTTCTGCTCTAAATTCAGCTGGAAACTACCAGAGACCAATTTCACATTTCACACACTCACCTGAGACATTATTCATTTGAAATTTTGGTCAGTGCAGCTTTAAAATTATGCCTGATATCTTTTGCTCTAACACATCTGTCCTGCTGTTGTTGAAGATATTGAGGGTCAGTTTTACTTTCCTTTGTAAATCATGTGGACTTTACACCCACACAGGGTTCACTGTAAAACCTTCATCAAATGTGTCAGCTTTAAAATGATGAAAAAACAAGAGATCAACAAAAACTTCTAATGTCACATGTAAATGTTTTAAATGTTTCATCACAGGTCCTGGATAAATACGATGGAAATACCTGGCTAGGGACCCGATACCGTAGCACACAGTCAGTGCCAGGAGAGTGGCCTGTGTCCTACCATGGGACATCAAAGACCGGGGCTTGCGCCATCATTGGTGGATTCTACAAGGTTTGATTATATGTCAGCTATTATCAGTGTTAAATGTTACTGCTTAAATATAACAACTTTACAGCACAATATATATATATATATATATATATATATACAGTATATATATTATGGCATGCTGTTCAGGAAATTAATCCTTTGAATATATTGAATGAAACCTTAAATATATGGAATGAAACTTTGAATATATGGAGTGAACCTTGACTGACGTCAGACTTCACGGCAGTGCCTGCGGCCATCTTGTGTAACGTGTGGATGCTGCAGCAAAAAGTTTGTCGGTCCGCTCGGAATCTCGTAGCAGCAATATTAAACAATGAGGACATCATTAACACACTGCCAAAATCCTCCCGATACCCCTGCCCAATACCGTTCTTCTGACGAAGAAGTTCGCTCCCTTTTTAATCGTGGCAGACCTACAACAACAGGCCAGGCAGCTGTTTATCAGGCCAACCTCAGCATGCCTTCAGCCCCTGTGTACAATCTAAGAAGGACCCAAGACACAAGATGTAAGAATAGCTAGGCTTTATTTAAAACTAAATGAGGGCTCTCAGTACAGTGCATAAAATGATATAGATCATATTCTATATCTCGGTGCAGCTATGATGAGCCCTGGTAACAGGGTGTCTCCTTCATAAAAAAGCACAACTATTAACGGAACACTCTGCTGTGTGTAGAGGTCTGTATGTAGGTCTGCATGGTTAGCTTGATATATATATATATATACACATATATATGTGTATATATTAGTGCTGTCAATCGATTAAAATATTTAATCGCGATTAATCTCATGAATGTCATAGTTAACTCGCGATTAATCGCAAATTAATCGCACATTTTTATCTATTCTAAATGTCCCTTGAATTATCATTTTAATACTCTTATCAACATGGAAAAGTGGATAGGCTTGCTTTGTGCAAATGTTTTTTTATTGCAAACCACAACAACAACATGTAGTGTTACAGCCATTCACGTCTGAAGCAAAATCTCAAACAAAGCAACACTATCAATAAACAGATGACAAAAAAATAAATACCTAGTCACAAAAACAGCCCCCTCAACAACCTTCAAAACAGGGTGATACAAAATAAATCCATCCATTGTCGCCTGGTTATGAGGCGGAGGAGGCGGAGAATTTGAATTGCCGGTGTGGCCATCAAGTGGTATTTCAGACTGGATGTGCTACGATGATAACTCAGTTCACACCGACAATACACACAGATAACTTTTATCTAACGAACTTTTCCATTCATAATTTTGTTAGCAGCGTCCATTTCAGCATCTCGTGCTCGACATCCACACAATACGGTAGCGTGGGGCGCGCTTATTGTTTTGCTTCCGGTTTACAGCTGGATCCTGTAGTTTTTCTAACGTTACTAGCAGTGGCCACAGCTTATGAAAAAACTACAAGTTCACTAGGTCACAAAGAGCGTTAATCTCGCGATAAAAAAATTAACGCCGTTAAAATTGTTTTGCGTTAACGCGTTAATAACGCAATATTTTTGACAGCACTAGTATATATATATGTATATATATACATATATATATATATGTATATGTATATATGTATATGTATATATCAAATCAAATCAAAATCAAATCAAATTTTATTTGTATAGCCCAAAGTCGCAAAATACATTTTGCCTCGGAGGGCTTCACAATCTGTACAGGGAGTGACACCCTCTGTCCTTAGACCCTCGGGTCGAGTGAGGAAAAACTTTGCCCACAAAAAACCCTTTTAACAGGGAAAAAAAAAGTGGAAGAAACCTCAGGATATATGTGTATATATACATATATATCATATATATGTATATATATATACATATATATGATATATATGTATATATATATACATATATATATACATATATATGATATATATGTTTATATATATACATATATATATACATATATATGATATATATGTTTATATATATACATATACAGTCATGGAAAAAATTATTAGACCACCCTTGTTTTCTTCAATTTCTTGTTCATTTTAATGCCTGGTACCACTAAAGGTATATTACCTGAAGAATACAATGAACACGACAAAAAATGCAGCTGATTACATAATACTTTATGTCCTATTTGACATGCTTAAGCTGAATTGTATACCCAGGGTTTATAAGAGGCCATTTCATGTCATAAGCAGCACTGCACATGCAAAGGCCTGGAGAGGTTTTCTGCTTACATTCAAGCCGTAGCACAACTCAGAAGTTGTCAGCTCTCACATAATGTCTAAAACAAAAGAATTATGTGAAGCCACAAAGGCAGCCATCCTGGCACTGCTGGAAAGTGGCATGAGTTTGCTAGGGATCACAAGGATTGGACTGTTGACGATTGGGCTAAGGTTCTCTTCAGTGATGAATCCAATTTTGAGTTGATGCCCACTCCAGCCAACTTACTGGTTAGGAGGAAGCCTGGAGAAGCCTACAAACCAGACTGTCTTGCCCCTACAGTAAAACATGGGGGTGGATCAGTGATGATCTGGGGTTGTTTCAGTATGGGTGGAACAGGGCAAATGCAATTGTGTGAAGGGCGAATGAACCAGGTCATGTACAGGGCTACTCTTGAAAACAGTCTTCTTCCATCAGCTGGAAAACTCTTTCCTGCCTCGAATGACTGGATTTTCCAACAAGACAATGCCCCTTGCCACACGGCAAGGTCAGTTAAAGCCTGGATGGAGAACCAGAACATTCAAACCATGCCTTGGCCTGCTCAATCACCAGATCTAAATCCAATGGAAAACCTGTGGAAAATCATCAAACTCAAAATGGAGAACCACAAGCCCAAAAACAAAGCAAATTTGTTTGAATTTGTGCAACAGGAATGGGCTGCTGTGACAGCAGAACAATGTCAGAAGCTGGTGGAGAGCATGCCAAGACGCATGGCTGCAGTCATCAAAAACAAAGGTTATGCAATCAAGTACTAACTCCTGTGTGTATCATGTGACTAAAAGAGACAGAAAAGAAAACATGGAATGCCTAAAAGCACTGTTTTTGGCAGTACAATGCCATAACTATTGATGTAAGAACTTAAGTGATTTTGGTTATTATCAAGAAAACCATGGAAATGGCTAGATATCAGCTCTTAAATTAAACTCTTATGAGCTATTTATGTTGTTATCATTATATTTGTCCAAACAAATGTACCTTTAGTTGTACCAGGCATTAAAATGAACAAGAAATTCAAGAAAACAAGGGTGGTCTAATAATTTTTTCCATGACTGTATATATACATATATATGTATATGTATATATATACACTATATATGTATATATATACACTGCTCAAAAAAATTAAAGGAACACTTTTTAATCAGAGTATAGCATCAAATCAATTCAATTTCTGGGATATTGATCTGGTCAGGTAAGTAGCTGGGGGGGTTGTTAATCATTTTCATCTGTTTTGGTGTTAATGAAATTAACAACAGGTACACTAGAGGGGCAACAATGAGACGACCCCCAAAATAGGAATGGTTTTACAGGTGGAGGCCACTGACATTTTTTCCCTCCTCATCTTTTCTGACCAATTTCTCATTAGTTTTGCATTGGGCTAGGGTCAGTGTCACTACGGGTCGCATGGTGTGGTACCTGGACCCTACAGAGGTTGCACAGGTAGTCCAACTCCTCCAGGGTGGGACATCAATATGGGCCATTGCCAGAAGGTTTGCTGTGTCTCCCAGCACAGTCTCAAGAGCGTGGAGGAGATTCCAGGAGATGGTCAGTTAATCTAGAAGACCTGGACAGGGCCGTAGACGGTCCTTAACCCATCAGCAGGACCAGTATCTGCTCCTTTGTGCAAGGAGGAACAGGATGAGCACTGCCAGAGCCCTACAAAATGACCAACAGGAGGCCATTGGTGTGAATGTCTCTGACCAAACAATCAGAAACAGACTTCATGAGGGTGGCCTGAGGGCCGGACGTCCTGTAGTGGACCCTGTGCTCACTGCCCGGCACCATGGAGCTCGACTGGCATTTGCCACAGAACACCAGAATTGGCACGTCTGCCACGGACGCCCTGTGATTTCACAGATGAGAGCAGGTTCAACCTGAGCACATGTGATAGATGTGAACGGGTCTGGAGACACCGTTGAGAACATTATGCTGCCTGCAACATCATTCAGCATGACCGGTTTGGTGGTAGGTCAGTGATGGTCTGGGGAGGCATATCCCTGGATGGACGCACAGACCTCTACAGATTAGACAACGGCACCCTGACTGCTATTAGGTATCAGAATGAAATCCTTGGACCCACTGTCAGACCCTACGCTGGTGCACTGGGTCCTGGATTCTTCCTGGTGCACGACAATGCCCGGCCTCATGTGGCGAGAGTATGCAGGCAGTTCCTGGAGGATGAAGGAATTGATACCATTGACTGGCCCCTATGCTCGACTGATCTAAATCCAATAGAACACCTCTTGGTCATTATGTTTTGGTCCATCCAACGCTGCCAGGTTGCACCTCAGACTGCCCAGGAGCTCAGTGATGCCCTGGTCCAGATCTGGGAGGAGATCCCCCAGGACACCATCTGTCATCTCATTAGGAGCATACCCTGACGTTGTCAGGCATGCATACAAGCACGTGGAGGCCATACAAACTACTGATTACCATTATGAGTTGCTACAAAGAAATTTTGGCAAAATAGACTAGCCTGCTGCATCATTTTTTTGCTTTGATTTTGGGGATGTCGTTGAATTCAGCCCTCTGTAGGTTGATAATTTTCATTTTCATTAATGATGTGGCATCCTTTCGTTCCTAACACATTACCCAGTCCATATCAGGAAAGATATCCAGCATGATTTCTTTTCCCATTGAGATCTGATGTGTTTTCAAAGTGTTCCTTTAATTTTTTTGTATATATATGTACATATATGTGTATATATATGTATATATATATATGTATATATATGTGTATATATGTGTGTGTGTGTGTATATATATATATATATATATATATATATATATATTGTGCTGTGAAGTTATATATGGAACATATATATACTGTATATGGAATGGAATCTCTTTGTGGATCCCCTCTATTATTTGCAAACATCATAAAAGTCTTCGGTCTGAGTTGATTTATTGTATATGTACAAACTCTAGTGATATATACATTATACATTATACAATAATGTTAATTCGAATCTAATTCCTATTTGTTTTTCAACAGCCAGGCCCAGGTGCTGTTTATGGCAGGGGGATTTATTCTACTCCTTACATCGAAGAGGCATGTGAATATGCCAAATCATTCTTATCCAACATTACGGGCAAGACGTACAGAGTGATTCTGCAGAATCGTATCAACCCCGAGTACAGGGAGAAACACAACAGCGACAAGTACTGGCTGGTTCCCATCCCCAAAGGAACATCGGAGGAAGAAGAGCAGGAATTTGTTGAAAGGGCCATCCGCCCTTATGGACTTCTGTTGCAAGAGGATCCTGCAACGAAATCTTCCTGCTCCATGTTTTAATACATGGAGCCATATGTTAAATAAACCCTTTATAATGAGTACACACTATTAAGCATTAGTTAAGCATTAATATATACTGAATTCATCATTTATAATGCATGAATACTCATTAGTATGTAGTTTATAAACAGTAACAAATGTTTTACTTATCATTGATCATCATCAAGCACAGTAGTTATGGATTAGTAAATACCGAATTCATCATTTATAAAGCATGTTTCTGACGTAAATACTCATTAGTATATGGTTTATAATCACAGTTATAAATGTTTTACTCTTCTGTACTAATGATTAGTGAGTGTGTTAGTAGATGTTTTATAAAAACTCACAAATTCCATTTCCAATGGATGACCTATAAACAGTTATTAATGAAGGAATTCATGAATTCAGGCAGTTCCAAAGCACTTACTACTCGTTAATTATCTAAAGTGGGCACTATCTATGCCTTATAAAGCATTTACAAATGAGATTTAAAGGCTGGCAATGCTTCAAGACTCACAAAAGTTTCAGTTATCTTAACAGACCAAGGGAGACACAACACAAAGGGATATAGAACATATTGCATTGATATTTATTGCAACTTCCCAACATATTGTAAAGTACAACTGTTCTGTTGATGTAAAAAGACGAAAAAGGGTAAACAAAGCTGAATAAAAACTTGCCAACACCAACAGTGGATCACAAAAGTTTAAGTACGACAAATACAATCTTTGTTTGAAAAAAATAAAATCTTTCTGTATCAAAAAATAAAGTCAGAAAATATATTTCAGTGTCACAATTTAACGTTATTCTAAATCCTATCTTCAAGAAAAGTCTAAAAATTATTTGAGACAGATAAAATAAATATAATCAATATTAGGCTAATATGGCACAAAGAGACACATGCATAATACAGAGTCCAGAGATACAGTAACACAACAAGACCCAACTACACAGGAATTTCTCTACATATTGTGTGCAACCTGATGCAAGCTGTTCTTTTAGGTAGTCCCTCTCTCTTTCATAAGATCATCAATCTTCTCCTTTTGCAACTCTACCTTCAGCTTACACATCTCCAACTTGTGGGATTTCCTTCTGTCCACCAGCTGTGCAGTAGGGGCCATGGACACACCTAAAAGAAAGAAACTGTAACTGTCCTAGAGACAGGTTTCATAGGATTGTTTATATTATTTTATGGTATACAGTTCATAGTTGATAAAGACATTATAAAGAATTAAAATGTAATAAATAAGTTTGTTAGGATAATATTTAACAGTAAAATGTACTGTTTTGAGTTTGTTTGAGCGCCTAACTGTAGCAGTTTTTTACTTTTGTTTCCCAGCATGCACTGGTCCTAGGTTGCTATGGTTACAAATAAACTAACCACACTGAACGGCTGAAACAAAGTGAGAAACGTATTTTCTAGGGGTATTCTGTCCTGGCAGTTGTGTCCGTTACAAAGCACTGACAGATAGCTAACGAGAATAAAATGAAGAGCGGGACTTTTCTTCCATGAAACTTTACTTGAACTAATTTCACTTCTTTTCCATCTCTCACTTTCATTCCATTCAGATCCGTAAAACTACAAAAGACATAAAAAATACATAAAGTCACTAAGTGACGCCTCTTTAAGCTGTCAGACATTCACATAGATGTAAACGACTGTTATCAGATTTAATTATCGGTACTTGGTTGCTAGGCAACTTGTTAGCGATACACAAAGTGGCTAGACATGTCATGCTAACACACAAATTCGTACATTAAAACAAATATTTTGTTTACTTATTATCTTTAAAAACGTTACGCTTACTGTTTCATAACTATTAGTATCTCATTCATTGAACACTTACGGACATATTTACTCCAAGGATCAAAGCGAAGAAACAGCTGTTGCACGAATCTCATCAAACTGATGAGTAACTGACAGGCAACGGCTAGAAATACATGTAGATGTAGTACCAAATTCTAGCACCAGGTGTCGCCATAGCAACATAAACATGACAGAAAAATTACAATTACACAGGAGTCAGAACACTCCCCGCCTGGTATAATTGCTATTATATCACTACATTTCCTTTACTTAATAATTTCTGATGATCAACACTAGAAAAGAGCAAAACCATATCACTGATAGGTCTCAGATATTCTTTCACAGTCCCTTCTTTTGTTGTTTTGATCATCACCTTACGAACTCTGCTGTCACTGCTGGGGAAGGCCTTAGTGACAAGTCCAACAGGCCATTCGTTGCGTTTCACCTGACAGTCTTTGAGCAGGACAACATCACCTTCCTGTAGGTTGGGTTTGTTCTCAGTCCACTTTCTCCTAGGCTGCAGGGTTGTTAAATAATCCTGCCTCCATCTTTTCCAGAAAGAGTCCGCTAGACCAGCCATTCTCAACCTTGGGGTCCCGACCCCAATTGGGGTCGCGAGATGATTTCTGGGGGTCGCCAAATCATTTTGGAAAAAATATAAATGCTCAAAATTAATATTAAATTACATAATTTCAGACAGGGAGATGTTTTAGTTGTTGTCTGCTTCATTATTTGTCCAAAATTTGTCATATCAACTGAGTTTGTATGATCTGAGCTGTGCGGTGAGATTCTGTTCAGTGAGCGCAGCGGAAAAAACAAACAAACAAAAAGAAAAAAAAACTGGCGCGTTATTGCTTAACCGCAGCTGCAGTTTGTAGCTAGCTATAACTGATGCTGGAAAAATGGAGCGATGGCTGCAAAGAAAAGCTCCAGACTTGGGTCAGCAGCAGCAGCAGCAGGGGTCCCAAGGTCTACCACCAGAAAGCCTAACGGGACCACCACCCGAGAAACGGAGGGCAGTGGAGCCGACACCGGCTAGGCTCCGTAAATATCAGCCCGACTTCTTGAAATATGGCTTTTCGTGCATGACAAAAAACAACACAGAATATCCACAGTGTGTCATTTGCTCCGAAGTGCTGGCAAACGAAAGCTTGAAACCAGTAAAACTGAAGAGACATTTAGAGACAAAACACAGCAGCTTAATTGATAAGCCAATTGATTTTTTTCAGCGCAGGGAGCAAGAACTTAGAAGCCAAAAAACAGTGGTGAGTGAATATTCTACAGTCCCTGCTAAGGCCCTTGCAGCTTCATATGAGGTGGCATATCTGGTGGCTCAATCCAAAAAGGCTCACACGATTGCGGAGAGTCTCATCCGTCCCGCAGCCGTAGCGATGACAAGAGCAATGCATGGGGAGAAAATATCTAACACTCTTTTAACCATTCCCCTTTCAAATGACACTATGGGGCGCCGCATTCAGGACATGGCAAATGACATTAAAGATCAGCTCATTGACAGAGTGAGGAAGAGTGGAAGATTTTCCCTGCAACTTGATGAGTGCACAGATGTGTCAGGAGATGCGCAGCTGCTGGCCTATGTGAGGTACAGCTACGAAGGGAAAATGCATGAAGATATGTTATTTTGCTCATCAATGGAGGGAACATGCACTGGACGGGACATTTTCAACAAGCTCGACTGTAACATCCAAAAAGAGGGACTGAGATGGGAGAACTGTGTATCTGTGTGCACAGATGGAGCTGGAGCTATGCAGGGGACAAGAAAAGGTTTAAGGGCCTGCGTGTTGGAGGTAGCTCCCCATGTGAAATTTCTGCACTGCATAATCCACAGGGAAGCACTCACTGGCAGGTGTCTCGGGCCAGAGCTTCGTGATGTTCTCCAAACATCAGTTAAGATTGTTAATTTCATTAAATCTCGGCCACTGCAAAGCAGACTCTTTGCCACACTCTGCCATGAAATGGGATCAGACCACGAAGCACTTCTCTTTCACACAGAGGTCAGGTGGCTTTCTCATGGTAAAGTTTTAATGAGACTCTTTGAACTGCGTGAAGAAGTGCGCATATTTTTATCAGACTGTAGTTCTCCCCTTGCTAACTATCTGACTGACCCAAAGTGGGTTGCGAGCCTCGCATATTTAGCCAGCATTTTTGACAAACTAAACAGCTTAAACTTGTCCCTACAAGGCCCAAACACAAATATCCTTATTCTCTCTGATAAGGTCACAGCATTTAAGAGAAAGCTGGAGCGGTGGGCTGCGCGAGTGGAAGGGGGGAGTGTTGAAATGTTCCCTGAGCTGGATGACTTTATGGACAGTTACGACATAACCCTTCAAACTATGAAAGGAATTATTGCCTCTCACCTCAGGAGCCTGCTTGAAAGTTTCAATAAGTACTTCCCAAACGATGACACCCCGGAGAAGTACGACTGGATCTCTGCTCTGACCGCACATTACAGACTGCTTTCTCGGCATGCACACTGGAAGAGTTCTGGTTGTCAGTAGCTACAGAATATGCAGCATTGTCAAAAGCTGCAACCGATGTACTGTTTCCATTTGCATCCACATATCTGTGCGAAAAGACCACTGACATATATGAAAAACAAATACAGATCACGACTCCTCAGAGTTGAGAGTGATCTTCGCGTGGCCGTGTCTAACATAAAGCCAAGAATGCAACTGCTCTGTTCAAACAAGCAGGCCCAGCCATCACATTAAATAGGCCTAGTAGTTGCAGCTATTTGGCTTTCTGGGGGGGGGGAGACATGAAATAGAGTTAGGAGTTTTTGTTAACAAAACGTAAACTGCTTTGACAGGGAAGGAGGCCGAATGAGCGATTTGTGAGAATGTTATGACTCGTTCTTTTTCATGTTTACAAGCTCTCAGCAACATAGATGTTTAAAATGAAATAAGGGCTGTTTTTATCCCCATTGTGTTTTGTTAAGGCATTAATTAGCATGTGTTGATTACTATTGTTTTCTTTCATTATAAAGAAAAAATAAAGTTTGCGTTATTTGTTTAGGCCTACATTATTTGTCGGTCGTTCGCTCCACTTCGTTGTGTTTCCGCCATCTTTCGTTTCCTCTACTGACATTAGACTGAAATTAGAGCCAGAGTTTTATTGACAACCAATAAAGGGAGTAGAATATGAACTCAAAGAAGATTTTTCAGTTTGTCTTTCAGTTTACCTGCACCGCTTTTGTTTCAGCACTGCGGACAGCGCTTTATCAAAAGTGCGTTCACACGGGGGTGGGGGTGGGGGGTCGCGGACAACTTGCATGTTAAATTGGGGGTCGCGACTCAAAAAGGTTGAGAACCACTGCGCTAGACTCTGGACCTGGCGCCACTGACTTCTGTGCAGGTGATCGATTGTGAAGTCTCCTGGTGGAGCAGGGGTGACGCTGGCTTTTTGGGTCAGCAGCATCGCAAGGGAGAGGATTTGGGGGGTGTCTGTATCTGATGAGATGGGGGTCAAAGGTCGAGAGTTCATGATGGCCATGACCTCAGCCATTATAGTGGTCAACACTTCGTGTGTGAGTCTAGTTGAGCTGTTTTTCAACAGGAGGCCGTCGAAGACGCGCCGTGCGACTCCAATCATTCTCTCCCATGCTCCTCCCATGTGGGAAGAATGTGGAGCATTGAATGTCCAGGTGCAGCCTCGATCCTGAAGGAAGCCGTTGATCTTTGGGTCTGATGTGTTCATTTGGAGCTCTCTGCAGGCACCAACGAAGTTCGTGCCTCGGTCTGATCGAAGATGTTGCACTGGCCCTCTGAGAAGAACGTCGTTGAGTGAGACGTTGAGTGAGACGTTGAGTGAGACGTTGTGGAACTACGCACTTGAATCGAACACCACTCTGATTTTGTTGGGCTTTTGGGGGTGGTATACGCCAAACGTCGGCAAATACCAACACTCCTCACCAGTCTTCAGGGGTGGAGCGGGTTCAGTTTGCTGGTTTAGTATCACCTTTTGCATGAATTCAAAAAAGTGTTCTTTCATGCCTGCTTTCCTTTGAAAGGTGCGCTGAAAGGAAGACAGTCTCTGTGCAGCCTGTTCTTTATTGTTTGGCAGCCGTCTCCTTGGTGAGCGGAATGGCAGTGGCGCCACGCTGCCACCCAGTGGTTGTCATCTCCAAGGTGCACTCCTTTGTCCATCACATCCAGGAAAACATTGTCTTCGATGGAGAGGATGATCTTTTCATCGTCTGCGTTTCTTGCGAAGACACTGCATGGTGTTCTGGACTCACACAATGAGGCAGGTAAGTGCAGAGAATGAGGTTCTATCTTCTCTTTCAGCTGGACGTTTTTAGTGCATGCAGTGAAGAACAAAGCTCTGCCATTGGACAGCACGTTTGTCTTGTAGACGTTGGCTTTAGCAGGCTGATGTACTCCGTCAAGGCAGATCTCTCCCACGATAACCCAGCCCAAATCTAAGCGCTGTGCATAGGGCGTGTTGTGGGGCCCGTTGTATTGCTCACGTACCTTGTGCACACTTAAGATGTCTCTCCCCAGGAGAAGGAGGATCTGAGCATCTGGATCTGGGGGTGGAATCTTGTTGGCCACTGGAGTGAGGTGAGGGAAGTGCTGAGCTATCTCAGGTGTCGGGATTTCTGCTTTGTCGTCTGGCATTGAGTTGCATTCTATGAGGGGAGGGAGAGCCACTGTCGATTTCCCATCAAGTGACTCCACTGTGAAGTTGCAGGCCTTTCTCCCCGCCATCTCAACTGTGCCTGAGCACGTCCTCAGAGTGTAGGGAGAGGGGCTGCCTTTGATGCCAAACAGGTTGAAGAACTGTGTCTTGGCAAGCGAGCGGTTGCTCTGGTCATCCAACACTGCGTATACACATTGGGCTTTTTCACGATGACTTGTGGGGAAAACTTTCACCAGCCATATTTTGGAGCATGACCTGGGCTGAGAAGATGTGCCGCATATTTCGGTGCATTTGGTGGTGACGTCGAGCTGCTCTTCATGCTGTTCTGGGTCGCCTTTGGTCTCTTCAGGCAGCGAGGGGGTGGGCCCAGGGTGCAAGGCAGACACATGCTTTTCGCTGTCACACTCTCTGCATTTCACAGACATTTTGCAGTCTTTTGCAACATGTTTGGTGGAGGCACAGCACCGGTATCAGAAAAACCTCCCAGTCCTCCCAGTCCTCCCAGTTGACTGCAGCCTGGTAGACCTCTGCCTCTCTGGATGCTGCTGATGCCTCTTTTTGCAGCTGTAGAATGTGGAGGTCTGCTTCCATCTCTGCTTGGCGACGTGCTGCCTCAGCCAACACTCTCTGTTTCTCTTCCTCAATACGGGCTCTTTCTCTAAGCATTGCGGCTTCTTTCTCAGCATAAGCAATCTTTACTTTTAATGCTTCTGCTTTGGCTTTTGCTTTCATTGCAGCATTACTAGCCACTGACACGTTGGACCTGCCTGTTTGTGACCATGTGTCCAGTGTTAGCTGTCCTTTGTCATCGTCTGGAGATGCCATTTTTGTCGTAGTGGTGTCCGGGGGAGTGCGTTGAGTTGTTTTAGATGTCTTCACCCGCTGTGTATTCGTCCTTTTACTATTCTGTCCTGGGAGTTGTGTCCGTTACAAAGCACTGACAGATAGCTAACGAGAATAAAATGAAGAGCGAGACTTTTCTTCCATGAAACTTTCACTTCTTTTCCATCTCTCACTTTCATTCCATTCAGATCCGTAAAAACTACAAAAGACATAAAAATACAGAAAGTCACTAAGTGACGCCTCTTTAAGCTGTCAGACATTCACATAGATGTAAACGACTGTTATCAGATTTAACGTTCGGTACTTGGTTGCTAGGCAACTTGTTAGCGATACACAGAGTGGCTAGACATGTCATGCTAACACACAAATTCGTACATTAAAACAAACATTTTGTTTACTTATTATCTTTAGAAACGTTACGCTTACTGTTTCATAACTATTAGTATCTCATTCATTGAACACTTACGGACGTATTTACTCCAAGGATCTGACGAGTAACTGACAGGCAACAGCTAGGAATACATGTAGATGTAGTACCAAATTCTAGCACCAGGTGTCACCATAGCAACATAAACATGACAGAAAAATTACAATTACACAGGCGTCAGAACAAGGGGCATAACCTTTTATTCATTTATTCTGCATGTGGTCCAGGAGGCGCACACGGTAATTATATTTCAGTTAGCTATTTTGTGTGTGACATGAATGTTTGTTTTAATATTGAATGATGTAAATGTTATGTTAACATGTTTGACCAACAGACACTAGCACACTAGCCTGAAACTGTTTGTACTCATATTTCTTTGTAGTTTTCACTTTGTTTGATGACCAGAGAGAGAGAGAGAGGGAGAGAAATAAAACGTCAAAAGACATCAGTATGATTCGTGGCCATCCTTTCACTGGAACAGAAACAGAAACTGTTCATTATAAACGTTTCAGTATTCATTTCTATTCAATATATCCGTATATAGTCCGGCCACCATTACATATGATTGGGGGAGGCGCCCACATGCTTGCACTTTACACTGCCGACTTGTACCATCAGGCAGTGGTGGACAGTAACGAAGTAAATTTACTTGAGTACTGTACTTAAGTACAGTTTTTGAGTACTTTACTTGAGTATTATTTTTGGGGGATACTTTTACTTATCTCCACTACATTTGAAGGACAAATATTGTACTTTTTACTCCACTACATTTGAAGGACAAATATTGTACTTTTTACTCCACTACATTTCTATTGATGCTCTCGTTACTCACTACTTTTGAGCTTACGTCAGCTGATGATTTTTTTTTTCTTTCAACATTCTGAGAAAATAAACTGTTTCTGCTGATTCGCGTATAGTTAGTCTTAGTCATATTGCCGTACCTGTACAACGTCATGCCATACAATCCATACAATGGGGGAAGAAACTGGAGAAACACATGGAGAAAGTCCCACCGAGCAACCTTATCTCGAACCCATGTTTGAGATTTTTGTCACAAAAACTGATTCGTTTCAGTTTAAAAGCACATCGCGGTATGTAAAGTAGCTACTGACGTTAGCTAGCTTAATGTTAGTTAAATTGCAGATGAACATTTGAAACGTAATTGTATGAGCTTGTAGTATCATAGTATTTCCTGAGATATTTTTTTAATACTTTTACTTAAGTAATTTTTTAAGCAAATACTTTAGTACTTTACTTAAGTAATATTTTGACTAAGCTACTTTTACTTGTATTGTAGTAATATTTGACAAGGAGTATCTGTACTTTTACTCAAGTAGTGAAGTTGTGTACTCTGTCCACCTCTGCCATCAGAACAGACATGTCCTGTGATTTTCAGCCTTCTATGATTATATTACTGTTCATACTGTAGCAGGCACATCCTGACAGCTGAGAATATCGCTGTCAGGTATTGCCCCTCTACTAAATATGAAAGGAGGCTGAAAATCACAGGACATGTCTGTTCTGATGATACAAGTCAGCGGTCCTGAAATGTGTGTTTCTCTTCTATAATACACATCTACATCTCGCAGTAGTAACGTTAGTCGGGGAGCAAACGCCTTTAGCTGCTGACAAGCTAACGTTAGCTAGCCAGCTAGCCAGCAAAAAAAAAAAAACACATACTCACCACTAGTGCCGCTGACGGCCATCTCCACACCAGCATTCTTTTGGCCCGGGTGACTCGACGATTTAGGTCAGAGTTCTCCATCTCTCCATTCATCTTAGCTGCACCGATCAGAAACGTCTGCTCCTCGGAGCGTTAACGTACAGTGTTGCCGCCTCCCACCGTCATCACGTTGATGACGTGTTAAGAGCGGGATTGCAAGTTCAACGTAAACGTCCCAAGCCCATACAATTATTAACATTCTCTGTTATGCCCCTAGAAAATATATTTATCAGTCTGTTTCAGCAGCTTAGTGTGGTTTGTTTATTTTTGTAACCTTAGCAACCTAGAACCAGTGCATGCTGGGAAACAAGAATAGAGCTGCCAACTGCTGTGATCAGCTACGATCAATTGTGAGCTCCCTCAGCCGTCAGCTTCTTAGTTGATTGCTTTTCTTTCTCCCTCTTTGCTAAGGCAACGTCTGTAAGTGTTTTTCATCCTGTAACATTAAGTTATCACTTATTTTTGAGTTTTTAAGAATATCGTGAAGGTTAAGATGCTAATTATTTTTATGCTAAGCTAAGGTAGCTTTATGTTTACTGCTGCTTGTCTTCACTAGCTTGATTGTGTTTCATCATATAAGTTACACAGCTATGTTAGTTAAGCGGTGCTATTTACCTTGATACTGTATGTTTAGCTTCTTTAATGATATAAATATCTCATTGTACCGTGTTACAGTTTCGCAAGATTCCCAGTAAACCTCATGGAAGTGAATCACCTGTGTCCTGGAGTTTTTTTGGGAGTGTTTAAACCAGGCCAGCTGACAGTCTTGCCTGGGCCACCCTCCCCCCGCACCAGATCTGTCCTTTTCCCTTGCTCTTCCTCTCCTCTGCTCTTCCTCTCCTGTTCCTCTCCTCTCTTCTGCTCTTCCTCTCCTCTCCTCGCATCTCTCTCTGCAAAAGACAAGTGACAGGCATTGACAATAATTATTAACAAAAATAAATAAACATTAACAAACTACACATAAGCGGTTGCCAAATACACTCTTCATATGTATTGGAATTCTGACACTAGCAGGAAATAAATGAATATTTACCATTGTATTTTAGGCTACTGCTAGTGTGACATGTTTAGATTTGAACTCCAAATGCCATGCGCCAAACTTTCCTTGTGGCAAAATCATCTATGATGTCTTTAAAGTCCAGTTTCTTGGCAAGTTGACGCTCTATGGAGAGCATTGCCAAACCGTTGAACCTCTCCTGGGACATGTTAGAGCGCAAGTAGTTTTTTATTATCTTCATTTTACTGAAGGCCCGCTCACCTCCAGCCACAGTCACAGGCAGAGACAGGAAAATATGCAGCAGGACACATAGGTCTCCATAAATGCTCTGTAGTCTCATTGTGTATATGGCATTAAGTAGGTCCAGAGGTCCAAGACCGTCTTCAAAAGTTGCACTATATATTTTCTTTAAGTGCTGAATTTGGTCTTCAAGGGACTCTGTGAGATCATTCTTATATTTCTCAGAGAGCTTTGAGCATGATGCACTGATGCTGTCCTGTGGCATATCTCTGAATTTCCACAGGACGCAGAACTCGTCACATATCTATCAATATCTATCAATATGCATTGATGAGAACCGTACATGTAGTTGAGAGATTATGCTGTCCATTGCAACATGAAACACTCTATCTCTGAATAGGGTCTCTGGGCTTTGCTCTTCTGTCCCTTGCTTTTCTGACTCATCAAATAAACGCTTCCTCTTTCTCTGTCTCATTTCTAACTGGGATTTGATGCCCATGGGCGTGGCAACAGCAGTTGCCTCTGTCAGAAAAATGTCCCATGATGCACGCATGCAGGCAATCTCCTCCTCCGGTCCCTTTATATTGACAGCTTGCACTTCAAGTGAGATGGTTGAGGACTGGCTTGTAAGGTTTCTATCCTCTATGCATTGTAACACCTTGACCCAAAAAGTGAGGAGCAAAATTGCATTAAAGGACTGAAAGTAGGTCTTTAGACCCTGTGCTTCAGCTTTGGCTTCACTGGTGAGGTTACCTGTAGTGATAAAGGTGTCTAATGCCTGGATCACACCAGGCAAATGTTTTGCCACTGGGCGCACTGCCTCTATCCGCGCACTCCATCGTGTGTCAGACAAGCTGTGCAGAGAACAACCCAAAACTCTTTGTAAGATTTCCCATCGGTGAGGGCTGCCACTGAATAGTTTGTACAGCTGACTGATGAAGCCAAAGAATATGTCTATTTCTGGGCAGGCCCGGGCTGCATGGACACCAACTAGGTGTTGACGTGTGAGATGCACATGGTGAGTATGTGGCCAAGGGATTTTTATTCAGTATGCGCGCTTGCACTCCTCTCACTTTTCCTGCCATGTTAGCTCCATTATCATAGCACTGACCCCCTGCAATCAGCTATATCTATCCCATGTTCAACTAGTGATTGTTCCACCACTGTGGCGATTTCCTCTCCTGTCTTTTTTGAAAAGTCCTTAAATTCAAGGAAACGTTCATTTATTTCCCACCCATACTTATGGGAAAGTTTGACTGACATACCTCAGCAACAGTACATTTTGCTCCAAGTTTGACACATCTGGGGTTGCATCACACATTATGGAATAGAATGTTGTTTCTTGCTTTTCCCTCAAAATAGTGTTTAGGACACGCTGAGCACAAAGTTCAATAAATTCGTTTTGGCTGTCAGGTGAAAGGTAATGAGCTTGGAGTCTCTTTCCCTGTTGCCGGTGCTCTCTAATGTTTTGTAAATGGTCATTTAGGATACTGTCATACTTTGCCAACAGCTTAATTATGCCAAGCCATTGTCTGGCTCATCTAGTGTATTTGTGCTGCCCCTGAATGGCAGATTCCTGAAGGCTAAGTACAGTGTTACATCCAGCAGCCGCTTCAGTAGTGCTTTGTTTTTTTCGATTTCTGTCTCCATCAATTTTTGTTGTTGGCTGTCAATTCCAGAAGTCTGTAGGACAGAATGTTGTAGGTTCTTCAATTTTCAATAACAATGTTTGTGTGCACGGTTTCTTTCATATTCTGGAAATCTCTCATAAAGCTTTCTGTATTTTATATTCGATATTTTCGTCCCATCTGTAGAATTTAGTGCACTTGTTGACTTTTTCTCTACTTCAAAGGAGAACAGCAAGCATGGTAGGCAAAATAAGGCCTCTTTTGAGCTGCTATATATTATCCAGTCTCTATTGATTTTTTCCCTTCCATTGTGGGATGTGGAATATGTTAAATAGTTTGGGAATTCCCTGCCCTCTGCATCTGCTGGCAATCCCTTTGCCCTCTCTGAAAAAGGCGTTTGTTTTGCCATCACATGTACGAGGTTCACTCTATCAGAGTCAGTCATTCTGGTTGGCCATAATGCAGGATCGCTGAAATTAAGTGTTTGATCAGACTCTGATCCATCCTGCTCAGACTCTCCGACGGGGCAGCGGACCCCGCGGGGCGGCTGTGGCTCGCAGGTAGAGCGGGTCGTCCACTAATCAGAAGATCGGCGGTTCAATCCCCGGTTCAATCCCCTCCAGTCTGCATGTCGAAGTGTCCTTGGGCAAGATACTGAACCCCAAATTGCTCCCGAAGGCTGCGCCATGTGAATGTGTATGAATGGTTAGTTCCTAAAACTGATGAGCAGTTGGCACCTTGCATGGCAGCCAATGCCATCAGTGTATGAATGTGTGTGAATGGGTGAATGAGATATGTCCTGTAAAGCGCCTTGAGTGGTCGGAAGACTAGAAAAGCGCTATATAAGTACAGTCCATTTACCCCTCCCGCTCCACTGTGACTCTCTCTCTCTCTCTTCTCTCTCACCAGTAGCCTGACTCTGTCCCTCCGCTCCGGGACAGTGGTCCCCTCCCGCATCACTCTCTCTGTCACTGGATCTCTCTCCTCTCTGTCTCATCCTCTCTGACGGAGCTACCAAACTCAACTGTTTCTGTCAAAGATAACATGTTGTGTCAGGCTTTTATACAAGCTAATGGACATTAACATTAGAGCTAGCCTGTTAGGTTACGTTACAAGGCTGGTAAACGTTGGCTGCGCTGTTTCTTACCTTGCTCTACGTCAGTGGTTCTCAAACTTTTTCGGTCATTCCCCACTTTGGACAAGGGGGAATTTTCAAGCCCCAACACAATGCTAATAAATACGCCAAGCTTAACATTTTCAAGTAACATCATGTTGTATCTAAATTCTAACTCAATAACATCAAATTAAACCAAGTTCAACAATAGGGAAAATAAAAGTGCAGCTGTGTCATAACTTGCATCAAGTTCAAAAATAGAGAAATAGAGAAAATAAAAGTGCCACTTTGCAATCTGTTAAAAAAAAAAAGAAAAAAAAGAGCAATGCATTTGGACAGCAGACCCGTTTGTCCCCCCCTATCGGCGGGCGTGGTTTAAACTGATTGGAAACGTAGCCCATGACATTCTTTATATAAATGGTGTTGACATCCTGAGTAAAACATGTACTGATAAACATATCAGAGAATGTTTCTACAATGCTAAGAAAATAACACCTAGAGGGAAATTCTTTTGGAATGCTATTTTTATGGATATTGATTGGCATAAAGCCTGGCTTGTTCCTTTTAAATTCTGTGTAACAAGTAAAATAAGAGAATTACATTTAAAATACTACATAACATATTCCCATCTAAGGCATATATATCAAAATTCCTTGACATCGATAACAAATGTACCTTTTGTAAAACCAAACCTGAAAATGTAACTCATTTATTTTATTTGCCCATATACATTTTGGAAAGAACTTGAGAACTATATATTGTGTAAAACAAAACATAAAATCAACATCGAGGGAAAAAACATTATTACTTATTTTAAATACAAAGAAAAGAAACTATGTATTATTGTCAGCCTTTCTATTTTATTAGGGAAATTTCACATCCATAAATGTAAATTTCAAGATTCATCACCATCATTTAAGCTGTTTTTGATTGAAGTTGATTATTATTTTAAGTCTCTTAAGTTAATTACTAATAAGAAATGTATATCTATAATGAATATCCACGCAGATATTTTCAACCAATAACCTGTCACAACAGTTATAAGTAGAACTTTCATTTTATATGTAAGATTATAAAGTCTGTCACACCAAAGTTTTATTTTTCCTTTTCTGTTTCCTTTCTTTTTTTCCCCTTTGACCCTTATTATACTGTAGCGACCCGGAATAATGAAGCTACGAAGCAACTGGTTTTGCTGGACTTTATTCCTAATCTGGAACACAGGCTACTGTGGGCCGTAGCCAACGCCAAAACAATAAAACATACAAGCAGAACGTTATCACCGTAGCTCTCCCACGGCTCTCTCCAACACCCACTCCTCGGACACACCCACCACCGGTCCTCTCCAATCCCAGGTGGCTACTTCGCGCCCCTCATTGCCATGGCAACTGCCATGACTGTCAGGCTTCACAGCCTCTAACAACGCCACCCCCCCAGACGTCACCCCATACACTGCAGCACAACTTACTTGAACACAACTCAAACAGCCACAGTGTATACACAGTCCGTTACAATACTATCATATGTAACTATGCTGGTCCTATGTTACTATTGCACAATGTGAACTGGTATGACTGAATTCTTTGTTTGTATTGCAACTTTCAATAAAGTTGAAAAAAAAAAAAACGTCCCAAGCCTAAACAGACGAGATGCACGTTGCAAAAATTCCTTTTCCTGTATTATTGTTATGATTGGATGTTATTACATGTTTGACCGCTAGGCGGCAGTACTGTTGTGTAGTCAACTTACCGTACTATATAACCAGGTAGAGCAAGACTGCATAAAATTACACATGTATGTTGTTGAGAACAGAGTTCATTAAAATAAGTTACTTGCTAACAACAGAGCCTCATCCTTGAAACACGAACATGACATGGTACCAGGAGTAAACTGGAAGGGACGACATGGATTTAAAACCACCGGAAAGTTTGAAACTAACGGGGAATGTCGACGAGAACTGGCGCACCAAACAGCAGTTCCACCTGTATGTTGCAACTTGAGACAAAGCCGGAGGCAAGAAAGGTAGCACTGCTGCTAACGATAGCAGGGCCACAGGCCATAGAAGTATTCAACACGTTCGTGTTTGACAGTCCTGATGACAGTGAAAAGTTGGATGTGGTGCTTAGTAACTTTGATGCTCACTGTTCTCCGAAGAAGAACGAGACGTACGAGAGATACGTGTTTCGGTCTCGTACACAGCGGCAGCACGAGCCCTTCGATAGCTTCCTGACGGACTTGCGGCTAAAGGCGCAGTCCTGCAACTTCGCGACGCTGAAGGACTCCATGATCCGGGACCAGATTGTCTTCGGCGTGGGGGATAAAAAGGTCAGAGAGAGGGTACTACGAGAAATGGAGCTGATGCTGGCAGGAGCCATTAAGATCTGTCAGGCAAGTGAGCTGTCCCAAAAACACGTGAAGACGTTCAGCGAGATGTCTGCTGTCGCCTCGGCGCAGGTGAGCGACAGCGCGGCAGCAGTTGGAGCAGCGGTTGGAGCAGTGTCGTATCAGCGGAGACGGCGCATACAGACCCGGCCTGCACAGCAGTTGGAGGACGTGATGATAAACTGCAAGCGCTGCGGCTCACAGCACAAGCCTAGACAGTGTCCAGCGTTTGGTAAGCAATGCTCAAGTTGCCAAGGCAAGAATCATTTTGCTAAACAATGCTTCTCCAAACGGAAAGAGCGGAAGAAAGGAAAATCTGTAAACTTAGTGGAGGAGCCTGATCTCAGTGACACGTTCTTTGTTGGTATGGTGAATTGTGAAAGTGACCAAATAAATAATCCAGGCAATGTACATGATGTCACTAGAGAAGATAAATGGATAGCTCCTCTAGTGATAAATGGGACTGTAGTCACCATGAGATTGGACACTGGTGCGAAAGCAAATCTCCTAAGCATGTGTGATGTAAAGGCAATGAAAAATAAGCCACAAATAAAAAAAGAAAGAATCTGGACTGAAAGACTACAATGGGCGACCAATTAAATGTTTGGGCACATGCAGGTTGAGTGTCACAGTAAAAGGAAAAGTGCACCACCTATTCTTCTTTGTTGTGAATGAGGGACGCGAATCACTTCTGGGTGACAGAGCCTGTGAAGAACTGGGGCTTGTGAAAAGAGTGTATTGCATCATCCCAACCATAAACCCAGTTAATGACTCTATGGACACAATAGTTCAGAACTTTTCAGATGTCTTCAAGGGTTTTGGTGTTTTTTGCCCTTCACATATAAAATACAGTTAAAAGAAGGTGCCCAGCCAGTTGTGCATGCAGCACGCAGAGTTCCTGCTCCACTGAAAGACAGCCTAAAGAAGGAACTTGACAGAATGATCATGCTAGGAGTGATCAAAAAGGTTAATGAGCCTACCAACTGGGTCAACTCAATGGTCATCACAAAGAAAAATAATGGAGAGTTGAGAATATGTATGGACCCTAAAGACCTAAATGAGAGCATAAGGCGTGAACATCAAATACCCACACGTGAAGAGATCATCAGTGAAATGTCAGGTGCCAGCTACTTCACAAAGCTTGATGCCTCACAAGGCTTCTGGCAGCTGAAACTGGATGAAAGCAGCACAAGGTACTGTACCTTTAATACTCCCTTCGGCAGATACTGCTTACTCAGACTGCCTTTTGGAATAAAGTCAGCACCTGAAATATTTCACAGAGCGATGGAGCAGATCATCGAGGGCTTGGATGGAGTTCGAGTCTACATTGATGACATCGTTATATGGGGGTCCACAGCCCAAGAGCATAAGGAGAGGCTGTACAGAGTTATGGAACGCATACAAAAGTATGGACTAAAACTAAACAAGAGTAAATGTGAGTTTGGCGTTCAAGAGATCCTCTTCCTTGGAGACAAGCTGTCTGCACATGGTGTCCAACCAGATCAAGACAAAATACATGCAATACAGAACATGCCAAGGCCCACAGACAAAACAGGTGTGCTACGCATCATGGGGATGGTCAATTTCATTGGTAAATTCATTCCCAATCTGACAGCAAAGACATCCTGCATACGGGAGCTCCTGCACAGGGACTGTGAGTTTAAATGGACAGTGAAACATGAGCAAGAGTGGCAAAAACTCAAGAACACACTGACCACAGCACCCGTGTTGTCATTTTATGACCACACGAAAAGGATAAAACTGTCTACAGATGCCTCCAAAGATGGTATTGGTGCCGTTCTACTCCAGGCTGAGGGTGAGCACTGGAAACCGGTAGCCTATGCATCACGGACTATGACAAAATCTGAATGTCGATACGCTCAGATCGAAAAAGAATGTTTGGGACTGGCGTATGGTTTGGAGCGGTTTCATAGCTATGTGTACGGCCTGCCGTCTTTCACAGTCGAGACTGATCACCGACCGCTGGTCGCCATCATCAAAAAGAATCTGAATGAAATGTCTCCACGGATTCAGCGGTTAATGATGAAAATGCAGATGTATGATTTTGAACTGATATATACTCCAGGTAAACACCTAGTGCTGATGCCCTGTCCAGAGCAACTATAGGCAGCAGTGTGAGTGCAACTGACGAGGACATACAGTGTCACGTGAACATGGTGTCGGCTGCACTTCCTGTGTCTGACACAAAGTCGAGACAAATTGCTGAGGCTATAGCAAAGGATGCGGAGATACAGCATGTCATGAGGAACATGGATGAGGGATGGCCATTTGGTTCATGTCCACAATTTTACCATGTCAGAGGTGAGCTTAGTACTGTGGATGGTCTGCTGTTAAAAAAGGACAGGATTGTCATTCCACAGGCTTTGAAAATGAACATGTTGCACAGGATACATGAAGGCCATCTCGGCATCGAAAAGTGCAAAAGGAGGGCAAGAGAGTCAGTTTTCTGGCCCTAGTGGACTTGTTTCATCTCAGAGGTAAAGACTATTTAGTGGTAATAGATTACTACTCAAACTTCCCTGAGATGGCGCTGCTGGCAAACTCGTCATCAACCTGTGTCATAAACGCGCAAAATCTATCTTCGCCAGGCATGGCATTCCACACACTGTGGTGAGTGATAATAGCAGAAGAATCCCTCAAAGATTGAACATAAGCTACGACAGCAGAAAATGATGCAAAAGTCATTCTATGACAGAACAACCAAGCATCTTCCTCCACTGACTACCAACAACAAAGTCAGGATTGAGGATGCTGATGGATGGAACACAAAAGCGACGGTCCTGCAAGAAGTTGCTCCACGATCATACACTGTGAGAATGGATGATGGACAGATCCTCAGACGCAATCGTCACAAGGGGTTGGTGAGCTCAGTGTAACCTGTGGTGAAACTCAGGGAATTCCCACTCCTGATATGGACTGTAACACTGACTCACACACACGCCTACTCCAAGTGAATCTGAGTTAAGAAGGTCCACAAGAGAAATCAGAAAGCCTGATAGATTGAACTTATAAACACAGAAAATTCAATATACATGTTAAACATGTTGAACAAACTGTATATTGGTTGATGTTATGAATGTGTTCTCACTGGTCTAGTGTTAGCGTAGATATGGTTTATGCAATCGGATACTGTTTATACTGCAGATTGTTATGGAATTTTCTATCCTTAGGTTACACGAGGTCACGTGTGGGCCTTGAGGTCCTTGGCAGTACTAATTGTTTGGCTTTGACTGGGAGCAGTAGGTGCCAGTCTATCTCAACACTGTGGTGGCCAGGGTCGAAGAGACTCTTGCTGCCTGCTTAGACATAATAGAAAGCTTGCCGTTGACGTAAACAGACATCTGTGTCTCCAGACTAGAATATGTTGACGATAACACCGTTCTTGGTAGAAACATTCTCTTTGTCTCATTTGGGGCGTATAGGGTTGGTGTTATCTCGAGGTTTAAAGTCTATCCACCAGCACGAGTTCGGCAGAATGTGAGACCGACTCAGGCACTTCTGATGCACCATGAGAGTGTCTCTAATTCTCCTTGGCCAAGTGTCAATAAATAATACAGCATAAGACATCAGAGGCTCCTGAACACTTTCTTCCCTCCTTACCTCACCATTGACCTTTGACTTCAGCAATTTCTCCACAACACAGATGTGTAGCAGGGTTAGGCTGAATGGGAAATGGTTAAAATAACTGACACAGCTAATGTGATAGTTCATGTTAATACATTTTGCCTGAGAAAAAGGGGGGTGTTATGATTGGATGTTATTACATGTTTGACCGCTAGGTGACAGTACTGTTGTGTAGTCAACTTACCGTACTATAATAACCAGGTAGAGCAAGACTGCATAAAATAACACATGTATGTTGTTGAGAACGGAGTTCATTAAAATAAATTACTTGCTAACAACAGAGCCTCATCCTTGAAACACGAACATGACAATTATCATGTAATCATGAGTATATTTATTTTATCTCTCTCAAATAAGTTTTAGACTTTTCTTGACGATACGACCCACCGGAGACATGTCTGTTACGTCGCGGCTGCGACGCTGTTCTGGTCCGTCCTGTACGCGACTTCAAACGCGTTTAGCCCTCCAGACTTTGTTTACTTGCTCATATTTGGTCAATTTCTTGGTTAATATGCTTCTGCATGTGTAAATATGCTTCCACGTGTGTAAATATGCTACGTAATTAATTAGTTTCTCGTTTGTCTGTTTTTACGACCGCAGGGTATTTTATTTTGAAAATCCACCGGATTCTTTTTCTGTCCGGTTTCTGCCCGCTCGAGGTGCTCTGTGTTAATAAATTGACACGGGCTGCTCGCGGCGTCTGTCAAAAATAGAACAGCCGCGTATTTCACGCATTTTTTCCAAACAAAGATTGTATTTGTCGTTTTTATTCAGCTTTGTTTACCCTTGTTCGTCTTTTTACATCAACAGAACAGTTGTACAGTTACAATATGCTGGGAAGTTGCAATAAATATCAATGCAATATGTTCTATATCCCTTTGTGTTATGTCTCTCCTTGGTCTGTTAAGATAACTGAAACTTTTGTGAATCTTGAAGCATTGCCAGCCTTTAAATCTCATTTATAAATGCTTTATAAGGCATAGATAGTGCCCACTTTAGTTAATTAACGAGTAGTAAGTGCTTTGGAACTGCCTGAATTCATGAATTCCTTCATTAATAACTGTTTATAGGTCATCCATTGGAAATGGAATTTGTGAGTTTTTATAAAACATCTACTAACACACTGACTAATCATTAGTACAGAAGAGTAAAACATCTATAACTGTGATTATAAACCATATACTAATGAGTATTTACGTCAGAAACATGCTTTATAAATGATGAATTCAGTATTTACTAATCCATAACTACTGTGCTTATCAATGATGAGTAAAACATTTGTAACTGTGTTTATAAACTACATACTAATGAGTACTCGTGTTATAAATGATGAATTCAGTATATATTAATGCTTAACTAATGCTTAATAGTGTGTACTCATTATAAAGTGTTACCACAGAATTTTCAAACACATTTCTTATCAGTGTCTCTCTATACCAAAAAGACCTTCATGTGATTCACTGCAGAGATTAACGGTACTGAAAGTGAAACAATCTACTTCTATTTTAAACGCTGAAACTTTTGTAACGTACACCATCCATGGCTGTGTAACCTGATCCGAGCAGACTGTGTGCCTCCTTATGGTCTTCTGTTGAAAGAGGTCAGGAGCTAAAAGCCTCCACAGCTTAACAGAGACTCTGTTTTTAATCACATGAAGGACACATTTTTTAAGTTCTTTTGATGTACGGCACACATGCACTCATCCACTCATGGAAAATATGGATGACTCATCTGACAAGACCAATGCTTTTTGCAGCACTGAACTCATAAATGTGCATTCATATTTGTAATAAGGGCTTTATGCACTATTATAATAATCTGTCTATGTACACTGTAAAAAAAACAAAAAAAACATAAATTTATGGAAAATAACACATTTTTACAATAAATTAACAGTCCTATTTTATAAAACTGTTTACAAAATTCACATTATCTGTACATTACATTATCTGAAAATTAAAAATAAATAAATAAATGATTATTTGTAATTAAATATGTGGCATGTTTATGTCCATACTAACAATTTAACATTTTTCTTTGTAACATTAGCATAAATCTTATTCATTGTACATTAAAAAAAACAACAACAAAAAAAAAAACAGTACAAAGCTGCAGTGCTCTCTTGATGGTGCAACTCTCTGCCATGTTACAAAAACACAAACATGCCAATGAATTGAAAAAGTTGGTGGTTCAATTCCCAGCTCCTTCAGTCCAGTCAAAGTGTCCTTGAATAAAATATTGAACCCTGATTGTATCGATGTCATTAGTGTAAGAATGAATGGGTGAATGTGACAAGTTTTGTGAAAGGGCATTGAGCCATTACTAGATCATAATTCAGGAAAAAACCTTCAAAATCATGACTGAAAAAAATGTATAGTTGCTGACATTTATTTGAATTATATTTTACTTTTATTTTACATTTGTTTTGTTTAGCAGCTGCTGCCAGTCTTTTTTCTTTTTTTTAAAACAATGTGTAATAGTTGACAGATTGTTCTTGTGGACAGTCTGAACACATCCTGCAGTGACATTTTCAGTCCTCTGTTTTTAATTTACATATTGCACCAGCATCATCATTTATCTAGAGTCAGTGTTTGTTTATGTGTTCTGGGCCACTGTAGGAAAATGGAAGACTCTGGGTAAGAGAACCTGCAACGTCTGTAGATATAAAAGGCTCATTCTAAGGTAATAAAAACATTACGATTCTTATTTTTAGCTGATTACAGACTAATTAAAACATAGTTATGAATATTATATTCAATTTCTGCCTTATTCTGTAAATGAAGCACCATAAATGCGACACACAGGAAAATGTACCATGCAGTGCACCTGTGTGAAGTCACCTGTATTCGTTATGTTTCTCCACACATTTATTCAGGTTTTTGCTTTAATTTGTCATTATATAGGTAGGCAGGTTAAGAAAAGAAGACAATGTTATTAGAAAAAATATAAAACATTACAGATTAACCTGGAAATTTCATATTTGCATTCATTTTCATTACATTTTAACATTTCACTATCTGTGCATTGGGCTATTCTGTGTATGGAAAACAAAAAACTGATCAAAGGGTAAGAATGATATTGTTTTTTGACATTTTGAGATTTTTGACCTTAGCGACATCAAATATGTGACTTTCTAGAGCACAATTTTGAGATATATATAAAATAATAAGTCAAAATTATGACATATTAAGACAACATTCTGACCTGCTATGTCTAATCTTTTTGGATTATTTTATTTATTTTTCTCTTTATTTGAGTACTGAAATGTTAAAAATGTAAACATAGAGATATTACGTTTTCTTTTACTAAGAAAATGGGCTTTGGTGGTAATAGACTACAACAACATGCAACAGGCAGCCCAACATACAACATGAAGCAGATGTCCAGAGGGCCACAAGTCTCACAAGGTCACAGGAGTTTTTCCAGAACAATTTTTGCTAACACAAGCTGATTTTATTTAGCTTAGTTACGGTGGGAATGGGCAGCATGTTTTCAAGGCAATGTGCATCTTATCACTAACCAAAGCAGTTAATAGATAGAATGAAGGATATAAACAGCTGCTGCAGCAGCCTGCTGGCGTTAACTCTGTACACCTGCAGGCCGCTAACATGGCTTTCTTCAAGCAGATGCTCGGTCTTCTCGTCCTCCTTGTAGTCTCTGACCGCTCCTGGGCTGAAGAGAAGGTGAGGATACGTGTGCTGTCTTTGAGTTAACATTTTATCAGTAAGATTCAACAGAAAAATAAAGTGAAGATTAAATTTGTGATTTACTGCTGAGGCATCTTGTTCAGTTAATCCTGTGACATCAGGATGATTCTTTAATCTCTCCTGTGTAAACACATTTAAATAATCCATATAATAATATAAATAATAATGCATATCCCAAACTGATTAAATAATTTAATGTGGATAATGTGTTGCACGAAACATTTAGGGCACATTCAAGAAAAACGTAAATTAAAGGTGTTTATAATAATATCTATAATAATAAGACCTCTTGAAAACATATATACATATTATTAATTTATATATCTTACACATCCAGTGTATTGAACTGTTTATTTTGCCTGTTCTTATCTGGTGTCATGCCTTGAACTTTGATTGA
>CAMPSB010000467.1:0-83761 GCA_946959425.1 Argyrosomus regius | reverse complement strand
TTCCCATAACATACTTACTGTTCACCCCGATTATATTATATATTATTGTACATAATGCATTAATTTAACCCTATTGATGAAGATAAACTTATATAAATTCATTTTGTGTACAGTTTTTCAAATCGAAAAAAATATGACAAGTCCCGGATGCACATATCCTGTAGACACTAAAATGACAATGAACCAGTCCATACAAAGTAGGAACATAGAACCATTTATTAAGAAGGCCTTACCATAACCTTTAGAGGGAATAATCTGCGCTAATCACTCAATTGCTGCTTTGGGTCATATCAAAGGGTGGAGATAAATGACATACATTGTATAGTTGTCAACTTCAAAGTTCACCAAGTGCGCATTATTAAATCTGAAACAAAAACCATGGCTTGAAATATATCTTCAAAAGTAACAAATAATATTTCTACTTATATTTCTTCATGCCTTTATTCAATACTGTCTCTAGGAAAAACAAAATGAAATAACAGCAATTATTTTTGAAAAACAAACAAACAAACATCCTCATCATAACTCAAGCTCTAAAAGCCCTCCATAATATTACCTCTCACGCTCTTCCAAACCCCGGTGAATTGCGTATGGCAAAAGTCATATCAGATTTGAAAGCAGTGTACACTGCACGAACTGGAATGCGAAGAATATTTTCACAAGTATTCGCTTGTGGAAATCAGGAATGGGTGATGAACTTCATGGAAGTGAATCACCTGTGTCCTGGTGTTTAAACTGATTGGAAACGTAGCCCAAGACAGTACACATATGATGTTTGTTCACACAGACAGTTGCATTACCACTGGACAAAGACCTTCCTTGATGGTTTAATAACTTAAATTTTCTTGAATGGACAGTGCATTATTTAAAGGTGTATTATATGCCATTTGACAGCTGCCTGTTGTAAACAAACGTGGAGAGTTTGTTTACAACAGTTTGGCTGCACATCATTTAAAGAGCTCTCAGCCAGCGCATATGGCAACACAATCAGCCTGTGGGGTTGTGCGGCGGTGTGTATATTTGTGCTTATGTAACCACCATGAAATAATCCAGCTGTCTCGCCACTGCTCACTCTCCTTGTTCGCTCTCTGTGTCACTCTACCACTGCTGCTCTCTCTCTCTCTCTTTCTCTCTGATGCCCCACTCAATGAAGTGGTGATAACGATGTGTAACTTGACCATGTGGCTGATACAAACACAAATGAAATAGAATGGACCCACGGACTTGCTTGCACTAACATACACCTGTCTGTGGGCAGGCAAAGGATTATTTGTTCCTCAGAGAGGTTCAGATCAAAACACTTCCAGGGAGTGCAACTTTCTTCTCTGTTCAGGACACCATGACTCCACAATATATTTACATAGCAAATAGTTCTTTGCTGACAATACTGTATGAGAAGAGATGTGCTGGATGAACTATTGCCAGATGCACTGGGTTGAGTGGGACCATGGGACACACCGGAGGTCCTATTCGCAAAGATGCAATGCCTTTTACTGCTAGCATTGACAGTGGGGCCAACCGACAACCCATGAGTGTTGCCAGTGGAGATGGCAGGAATTCCACTGGACATGGTGAGAGTCTCATCAATAGTGATGACACCAGCACTAGTGGACATGGTGAGGGTGTCAGTTTGGATAGAAGGTGCATCAGTGCAAATATCTTGGGTAGCAAAACACCATATAACTTCGTCACCACTGGACATGGAAGGGGTATGACTGGAGAGGGAATGGGCCTCAGAAGTGGAGATGTCTGGGACAACTTCTTTGGAAACATCAGGCGCACTACCAATGGCTGTAACTGTAACATGGAAAATTAACTTTTGAGTAACATTTAACTTATATGACAGTGAGCATCAGAACACATGTATGGCTTGTATAATACATGTATTATGTGGTAGATTTTAACCCTTTAATGCCGAATGGCACGAATATGCGACAAACCGTTATAGCGGCCGAGATAGCGCCTGCATTCCCCCAATGCCGGTTAGCACATATTTGATACGGACCTAGGAACCTTCGGCAAGCACTTTTCATTTATCATTATGCCTGTTGTTGCAAATTTGCAACATACCGAAATTTCTATCAAATTAACAATCTTAACATAATTTACCATCTACTTAAAGGCAAAACACACATAAAACATTTTTTATATACAGCTATATAAATTCAGGCGTTAAAGGGTTAAAAACGTGTTTTTTTTTTTCTGCGCAAAAATATTACTTGAAATGAAACTGATTTTTTTTTTAAAAAAGACATAACATATGATGTAATAGTGTAAAAATTAGTGCTGTCAATCGATTAAAATATTTAATCGCGATTAATCTCATGAATGTCATAGTTAACTCGCAATTAATCGCAAATTAATCGCACATTTTTATCTATTCTAAATGTCCCTTGAATTATCATTTTAATACTCTTATCAACATGGAAAAGTGGATAGGCTTGCTTTGTGCAAATGTTTTTTTATTGCAAACCACAACAACAACATGTAGTGTTACAGCCATTCACGTCTGAAGCAAAATCTCAAACAAAGCAACACTATCAATAAACAGATGACAAAAAAATAAATACCTAGTCACAAAAACAGCCCCCTCAACAACCTTCAAAACAGGGTGATACAAAATAAATCCATCCATTGTCGCCTGGTTATGACGCGGAGGAGGCGGAGAATTTGAATTGCCGGTGTGTTTGGCCATCAAGTTGTATTTCAGACTGGATGTGCTACGATGATAACTCAGTTCACACCGACAATACACACAGATAACTTTTATCTAACGAACTTTTCCATTCATAATTTTGTTAGCAGCGTCCATTTCTCGTGCTCGACATCCACACAATACGGTAGCGTGGGGTGCGCTTATTGTTTTGCTTCCGGTTTACAGCTGGATCCTATAGTTTTTCTAACGTTACTAGCAGTGGCCACAGCTTATGAAAAAACTACAAGTTCACTAGGTCACAAAGAGCGTTAATCTCGCAATAAAAAAATTAACAGCGTTAAAATTGTTTTGCGTTAACGCGTTAATAACGCGATATTTTTGACAGCACTAGTAAAAATATTTACCAGTGTCAGATATTTCTGCCAAACCAGGGTCATTTGTAAAGCTGCTTTCTCCATCAGAAAATGACTGTAAATGCAAACAGATAAATACAATAACTTTTATGGATCCAATAGACTATACTAACAACAAAACATTGTAACAGACTTTTGTATTATGACAGAGCATACTACAAGTAACTGTTTACATCAAGTGTAAAATACAGTATTGCCATTGTGACTGCCACTGTCATAAACATGTCTTGAAATCGTCAGTACTACTTACAGGTTCTTTTTCCTCACTTAAAATGATCTTGTCAGGCCTGAATGGACTTCTGATGAAACAGTTTTTTCACAAGGTCTCCATTCAAACTCTGTGTGGGGGTAAGGGATGGCTCAACTAGTTTGTTGTAGCATGGCAGCAGGATTTGTAACCTAAGGGAAGGAAAAACACACTGTACATGAAAATTCTGTTGAAGCTAAAAGAGCACACTACAGTACAAGGAAAAGATTTAGTGTCAATACATCATTTGTATGAACACAGAAATTTACATTCTGTCATTTTCTCAGTTCAACCAACTTCAGTTTACTTCTGTTATTTAGTTGAGTATAAATTTTAAAAATATATTTTTTCATAATTTAACTTTATTTGATAGCAACAGTTGAAGACAGACAGGAAAGGGGGAGAGAGAGAGGGGATGCAATGCAGCAAAGAGCCCGGGTTGTACTTGAACCCTGGCTGTTGTGGGAAGGACTTGGCCTTTAGTAAATGGGGTGCACACTCTAGGTGAGCTAGCAGTCCGCAGCAGCTTCTCCAGTCCCGGAAAAGTGCTGCGTCATAGCGCAGTGCCATTACGCACGGCCATTCACTGTGTTTCACCTTCATTAAATCACCTGAAAACTATATCAAGCTAACCATACAGATCTACAAACAGACCTCTACACACAGCAGAGTGTTCCGTTAATAGTTCTGCTTTTTTATGAAGGAGACGCCCTGTTACCAGGGCTCATCATAGCTGCACTGAGATATAGAATATGATCTATATCTTTATATGCACTCTAGTGAGAGCCCTCATCTAGTTTTAAATAAAGCCTAGCTATTCTTACATCTTGTGTCTTGGGTCCTTCTTAGATTGTACACGGGGGCTGTTGTGGGGCACTCCTGTGAGGTTGAAGGCATGCTGAGGTTGGTCTGATAAACAGCTGCCTGACCTGTTGTAGTAGGTTTGCCACGATTTAAAAGTGAGCGAACTTCTTCGTCAGAAGAACGGTATTGGGCAGGGGTATTGGGGGTGTTCTGTACATGAGGTAGGTGGATATGACAGTATATACATATGTATGTACAGCAGACTAAATGTAAACATTGAGGATAAATAAATATATCCAATATGTTCAATTGAACCAAAATGAATTAATAAATTTGCTAATGTGAGATTTTTATTTATTGTTATAAGTCCTTCGTGTTTCATCTACACGTTTTCTACATTTCTAAATTGGCTTTAATCAAAATATTTCACATTTATTCTGCATTTTACTGCCATGTTTAGTATTTCTGCATTATTGTAACATGCTTGTAGAAACTACTTCCTATTGTTTGCACTTATCACATTTCTGTCTGTTTTGTTTTTTAAATTATCTCAAACATTTCTGCAAGGCCGATGCCACTAGTAATGGGTGACATAATTTGTCCTTTTTGTGTGTTCATAATGCAAATATTGCATTATGTGCTGATGTGACATGGTTGCATCACAAATGTTTGATCATGACAGCTAAAAATAACCTCAGTTTGTTTTTTCTCTCACAGTATAACACCTCTGATTGCAGTGATGTCATCATGTGACACTAATGAAAGAAGGTGTGAAAACCTTAACGGAAAGAAAACAATACACACAGAGCTGTTCAGTGTCCAGAGACAAATTAAATGTGAAAGACCTTAATGACTGTGTGTGTGTGTGTGTGTGTGTGTGTACATGTGTGTGTCTTGTGCAGCTCCCCTATGTACAGTGAATGTGTACTTTCTAAACTCTGAAGTCTGAACTTTGTTCTGTATGGAGTCCACTACAGGATAATCACTAACACTGTAAACTTTTCTTAAAAATATAAATTCAATGCGATCAGAAGTCTGTTTTCTCAAGTCAAACATGTCATGCTAAATATTCATGTCATGCTAAATATTCACGGCATGGAATGCATTCCCAGGAATATGAATAAGATTATGTTAAAGCTGTATGAGTAAACCCTCAGAATAACACGAAGCTAGATAACATGTGGATTAACATAAGTATTTAAATGTCCTGGCTGGATGCTACACTGATTTGTAATCAGGTGAATGTTATCTCTGTCATCCCCACTCTGTGCCCCATACACTCACAAGAATGCTTTACAGCACTAAGTCACACACCACCAACTATTTCACTGATTTTGGTGAAACTGGATCATATTTGATGGAGAAAACGTTCTTTGTTTTCCCTCTGATGACCTACGGTTGCTCCACCTCAACTCTCTGTGATTTGCAGAGTTTCCTTGTGGACAGTGAAGTAAACTGCCGCCAGCTGTAGCTGCTGTTAGCTAATGTTAGCTCAGTTTGTTAGCCAAACTGCCCAGACTGTGAGCGTAGGAGCCAGATTGGTCATTTTCTTTGTTCAGGAGTGTTGTACACATTTGTGCCAGTAGGTGGCAGTATCTGTTTAGGCCATTGCTTTTGATTCTATATAGGTAGGTGGGTTAATCAGCGCAGGTGCGCATACTGGGGAATCCATACGGTTTTTGACCGTGCCATGGCGTGTAACGGCGCAGGTCAGAATATTGTGTATTATTGTGATAATGAGTATTTTTTGAGTCGGCTGTGTGTAGCCTAATAAATCTGCAACATAAGAGAAGTAATGCTTGGACATTTGCTGTGTTATGCATCTACACCTGCATGCACCTACACCTACACTGGCACGCGTACAAGCCCTTTAAACCACCAGGATGCGCGGATAGTGACAAAGGGCCACTATAGTGAGCTTAGAGCAACGGGGGATGTTAGTGTTTGTACCACAGGAATTGTGGATCACTGGAAAGAGGAGGTTTTCAGGCCTCGGGGCCGCGGGGGAATGCTGATGTTCAGCATAACTGGTATTGAGCCGGAACTGGAACTGGGCAAGCGGGAAATGTAACCAGGTTCAGAGCTTTGTGAAATAGAAAGACAGATGCCGACATAGACCTCACGTTGGACTAGTATGTAAAAATAGCTGTCTGCTATGTCTTTTGAATTGACCTTGCTTGATGTTTGGCTGTTAGCAAAGTTGTTGACTCATTACTTTTTGATTATAAGTCATATAATAATAACAAATACACGTGTACAGCTGTCCATATTATTTACCACAGCGGTATTGCACTCTGAAACTGAGGGCAGTAAATCACAGAAATACCAATTTCCACAAAATTTTGCTTTAACTAATGAAACTGATTTAATCAGATGGCTGTTAATTTGATGATGTTTCCTAATGACACATTCAGACCAGCTTTTGCCCTCATTCATCTGATTGAACTTTGATCAGAATCAGAATCACTTTATTGGCCAGGTGTGTGTACACACACGAGGAATTTGACTCTGGTTCACTTTGCTCTCAGTTTAAAAGAGAAGGGACATGACAGGTAGAAGCAAACATAACATAAAAAACATAAAACATAAAAAATAACTATATACATATTTAAAAGATATATATTAGTATATAAATATAGATATATATGGACATGTGTATCTATCTATAGACATTTGTAGACTGGGTAAATGACTGATCACCTGCAATGGTGCAGGTGATGGAATAAATATAGTTTATACAAACGGTTGTGTTCTGTACATGAGGTAGGTGGATATGACAGTATATACATATGTATGTACAGCAGACTAAATGTAAACATTGAGGATAAATAAATAAATTATAATGTACAGGTTATTGCACAGATTTGCAGGGTAGTATGACACATATGCAGAGTAATGTGTCTGGTTTTAGCTGTTGATCGCAGTGACAGTCTGTGGGAAGAAGCTGTTTCTATGCGTACAGTGTTCTGTAGCGCCAGCCAGAGGGGAGAAGTTCAAACAGGTTGTGTCCGGGGTGGGAAGGGTCTGCAGAGATGTTTCCTGCTCGTTTCCTGACTCTGGACACATAAGTCATGGATGGAGGGCAGGCTGATACCGATGATTCTCTCTGCAGTCCTGACTGTCCTTTGGAGTCTGTTTCTGTCCTGTTTGGTGGCCGATCCAAACCAAACAGTGATTGATGAACAGAGAACAGACTGAACAATGGCGGTGATCAGCAGCTCCTTAGGCAGGAAGTACAACCTCTGCTGGTCTCCCACTTCAGGTCCTGGGAGATTGTAGATCTCAGAAACCTGAAGGTTTCCACAGCAGACAAGGTGTTGTTAGTGATGTTGATGGGTGGCAGGGTGGGGGGGCCCTCCTAAAGTCCACTGTCATCTCCACAGTTTTGAGTGTGTTCAGCTCCAGATTGTTCTGACCGCACCAGCAGACCAGCCGTTCAACCTCCCGTCTGTATGCAGACTCGTCACTGTCCTGAATGAACGTCGTGTCGTCTGCAAACTTCAGGAGTTTAACAGACGGGATATATATATTATGGCATGCCGTTCAGGAAATTAAACCTTTGAATATATTGAATGAAACTTTGAATATATTGAATGAATCTTGAATATATGGAATGAAACTTAAATATATTGAATAAACCTTGAATATATGGAATAAAACTTGAATATATTGAATGAACCTTGAATATATGGAGTGAATCTTGAATATATGGAGTGAACCTTTGAATATATTGAATGAAACTTTGAATATATGGAATGAGCTTTGAATATATGGAATGAACCTTGAATATATGGAATGAACCTTTATTTATTTATTTGTTTATTTAAAAGGGGACAGTGCAATTTATCAAAACACATGATTACACATGTTTAAAAAAGCCAGAATTAGCCAGAAGGCTAGTTTTCATCTGTAGTCCCATGGCCATGATTTAAAAAGGCAATAAAATTACATTTAAAAAAAAAAAAAGGGAAAAAGAAAAGAAAAAGAGAGAAAGAAAAAAAACACAGACAATACATGTACAATATAATACAAAATACATATGCAAACACTTACCATACAGTTAAGAATAAAAAAATACAACAGCACAACATCAAAACATCACAACAGGCTTATCTTTTAGTGTTGGCAGCTGTAGGTGTCGATAAGCCACATTTTAAATTTTTTTGTGAAGGCCTTGTATGTTGTGAGCAGTTTAACCTCCTCAGATACTGAGTTCCACACACTTGCACTCCCGACTTACTGAAAGTGCTCCTGCGCAGAGGAATGTAACAGTCACCTCTGACAGAGCCTTGAGTGACACGCTCAATGCTGTTTCTTTGGCTGATGAACTCTGCCAGAGGGTCTGGAGCCAATTTATGCAGTACTTTATAGGTCAGTTTTAAGTCTGCAAATGTGTGAAGACTGTCCCAATTTAAAATACTGTATTTTTTTAAAATTGCAGTGATGATAGTGCCTAGGTTTTTTATCCATAACTTTAATTGCTTGTTTATACAAGATTTCCAATGGTTTTTTTGAACTCTGACCAGCCTGAGACCAGCTGGTTAGGCAATAGTTGAAGTGACTGAAAATCATCGAATGCAAGTACATTTTTGCGGCTTCAGTTGACATTTCATTTCGAATTGCACGAAAATTTGCAAGATTTAACTTAATTTTTTTACACAATTTGCCAATATGGGCTTTAAAGGAGAGCTCTGAATCTATTACAGTTTTTGTTTTTTGTCGCTTTGGTGCTTTTCTCAGACCAGAATGAAAGTTCTCACAACTATTAGTTCAACCTCCACAACATTGAGTCATTTTTGCACATCATCGTAGCAGTTTCTCATTCCTTTGAACAAATTGCAAATGCTTTTGGACATGTATCAGTTACTTTCATACAATTCTCTGCTGTTTTATAACATTATCATTTGCTTATGTCATGTCAGTCAAAATGAAACATACTTATGAATGCTGAATAGTCATTCCCTATAAAACTAATAGTCCTCATTTCATTGCTTGAGTCATTACATACAAAATTGTTGAACTAGTTGTCAAAATCTGTCAAGCTAATTTCATACATTCCTTTATCATTTTTTTCCTGAAAATGTCTCCTAAATTGAACAATTGCTCTCAGGTGAACTTCAGCTTTCACTCATGAGGAGGTGTGTGAAGCATTAGTTGTAACCAATGACAAGCCACTTGTCCACAGTCACTCAGAGCTGAATCCCATGAACCCTCACTTGGCAAGCATATATGAACCAAGCAGGACATAGTGTGTACCATTTCTACAATTCTGTGACACAAAAATGTAACGTCAGCGTCGTGGAGGAGGGGTGAGAATCCGCGGAGGAAGGGGAAGGGGACAAAACAGGGGCAGAGGAAGAAGAGGTGAAGTACATAGGCAGATTCCTGATGAAATTAGGGCTACACTTGTGGACCATGTTGTGAATCACGGCCTCACTATGGCGGAGGCTGGTCGACGAGTGCAACCAAATGTAGGGAGAACCACTGTGAATTCCATCATTCAAACATTTCGTAGGGAGAACAGGTATGTATAGTATTGGACAGTAATCCAATACCTTGTTATATCTCATATTTACTGTACATTACTATAATTTTACTCTGCAACACATAGGACTGCAAGACAACCTCGCAGAGGTGGAAGGGGGCCTGTTTTTACTCCACAACAAGAGGAAGCCATTTGTGCAATTGTGATTGCAAACAATGCAATAAGATTGAGAGAGATTCAAAGCGCTGTTATAGATGATGACAATATCTTTGGCAATATTGAATCTGTTTCAATCGCAACAATTGACCGAGTGCTCAGGAGGAATGAAATGCACATGAAACAACTTTAAATTCAAATTCAAATTCAACTTTATTTATATGGCACCTTTCATACCATGGCAACTCAAAGTGCCTTACAGGGATAAAACAAACAAAATAAAAGACAAGCAAAGTAAAACATGAACAACAAAGAAACACCCTGAAAACCCAAACCTCCCACCCCCACACAGATATACACAACTACATACACACTCACACACATACAATGCCATAGGCACCCACACACACAAACATACACACATCCACACACATATATTGTTAGTGAGGAGACATGGCTGGGCACCGAAACCTGAGATGAGGAAGAAGCCACCGTTTGGGGGCCGCTCACACCGAGAGGAGCCATGGTCCATGACTGCGGGGGGCGCCGCCACAGGGGCCACCCCAGCCCAGGCAGACAGGAGGCCCCACACCAAGGAGTGGAGCACACTAGCCTCCCGGGCCAGGACCGCCCACGGGACCGCACCCCCATCAGTGGGCCAGAGACAACTCCCGGTGTGGTAGGCCCCCAGGAGGAAACACTGGAAAACTGAGGGGCTAAAACAGTAAAATAAGATAAAAGGTATAGAAGCTAAAACAGTAAAATAAGATAAAGGTATAGAAGCTAAAACAGCAAAATAAGATAAAAGGTATAAAAGCTAAAACAGTAAAATAAGATAAAAGGTATAAAAGCTAAAACAGTAAAATAAGATAAAAGGTATAAAAGCTAGAAACCATAAAATAAGATAAAAGGTATAAAAGCTAAAACAAGAAAAAAGGTATAGAAGCTAAAACAGTAAAATAAGATAAACGGTATATAATAAATAAATACATAAATAAATAGATACAATTGAATAGTTATATAATCCGACTAAAACATGGGGGTGAGCATAAAAGGAATTTAAAAGGAGTTAAACAAGTCAGTTAAAAGCCTGATTAAAAAGGTGGGTCTTGAGCCTCTTTTTAAAAACATCAACATTCTCTGCAGCCCTGAGGTTCTCCGGCAGGCTGTTCCATAATCGGGGGCCATAATAACTGAAAGCCGCCTCCCCGTGTGTTTTAGTTCTTACTTGAGGTATTGTTAAAAGGCCAGCGCCGGAGGACCTCAGGGTCCGCGAGGGGTGATAAGGTAAAAGTAATGTAGATAAATAAGAAGGCCCAAGACCGTTAAGACATTTAAAAACTAGGAAAAGAACCTTAAAATCGATCCTGAAGCGCACGGGGAGCCAATGCAGCGATTTTAAAACAGGTGTAATGTGCTCCCGCCCTCTGGTCCTCGTCAGCACGCGTGCGGCTGAGTTCTGTAGTAATTGTAGATTGTGCATGTTCTTTTTGGGAAGACCAGAGAGCAGGGCATTACAATAATCTAAACGACGAGAGATAAAAGCATGCATCAGCACCTCGGTGCTGGCCTGAGAGAGAAACGGGCGGACTCTGGCTATATTCTTAAGGTGGTAAAAACCTATTTTTGTTATATTTTTGATGTGTGGAATAAAAGTGAGCTCAGAGTCAAAAATCACGCCCAGATTTTTTACAAATTTTGAGGGTTTAAAGTCCTGTAATTTTGGTAGAAGTTTCTCTCTCTGGCCTTCAGGACCAATAACTAAAACCTCTGTTTTGTCCCGGTTGAGCTGAAGGAAGTTTGCTGCCATCCATGACTTGATGTCTTCGATGCAGTTAAAAAGGGCATCAATTGGCCCTATGTCATCAGGAGACACGGCGATGTACAGTTGCGTATCGTCAGCGTAACTATGAAAGCTGATGCCGTGTCTCCTGATGACGTCCCCAAGAGGAAGCATGTAGAGATTAAAAAGAAGTGGACCTAAAATTGACCCTTGGGGAACCCCACACTTTATCTCATGGATTCCTGAGGAACATGTATCCATACTTACAAAGAACCTTCGATCAGTTAGGTAGGACGTGAACCAGTTAAGAACAGTACCAGAGAAGCCAACCAGGTTCCTCAGTCTGTTTAATAAAATGTGATGGTCTACTGTATCGAAGGCGGCGGTTAGATCCAGTAGTACCAAGACTGTGAGTTTATGATTATCTAAATTACACCTGGTATCATTTAAAATCTTTAAAAGTGCTGTCTCTGTACTGTGGTTCATCCTAAAACCAGACTGATGGGTCTCTAAAATATGCTTTGAGTTTAAGAAAACATTTACTTGTTTAAAAACAAGTTTTTCTAAAATTTTACTTAAAAATGGTAAGTTGGATACAGGCCGGTAGTTATTTAAGACATTGGGGTCTAAATCACTCTTCTTCAGAAGGGGCTTCACCACCGCTGTTTTAAAGGCGGTGGGGAAGACACCCGTCTGAAGAGAGCAATTCACCATATACAGCAGCTGTTCCTCAAAGAATGCATAGAGTGTTTTAAAAAACGGTGTGGGAATTGGATCTAAAAGGCAGGTTGTGGGCTTTACCTGGGAGAAAACTCGACCAAGTGTCCTCGCATCAACCAGGGCAAAACTCTCCAGTGTTTCCTCAGGTAAAAGCAATGATCCAGGTGTTAAAAGCTGTTGGGATAAAAGACTGGATCTGATATCATTGATTTTATTTCTGAAGTGGTCTGCAAAGTCCTCGCAGAGGGCTTTATCTGGTGTCCTGGAGGATCTTTTAAAATTTGTGTTTGTTAAGCGGTCAATTGTGGAGAATAGGAATTTGGGATTATTTTTATGGTCATGGATTAGTTTTTGATAATGGAAGATTCTTGCTTGTTTGACTGTGTTATTGTAAATTTTGAGGTGTTGATGTAATATTTCATAATGAACTATTAGTTTAGACTTTCTCCATCTCCTTTCAGCACTCCTGCATTCCCTTTTGAGTTTTTTAATTTCCTCTGTTCTCCATGGGGGTGTAGGTCTTGTTTTAACTGTTTTGAAAGAAAATGGAGCTTATTTTATTGTTCAAGTTGTCAGAGATAAAATCGCAGGGTGCTGGTAAAATTTCGGCAGGAGTGCTCTGTAAAATCTGGATAAAATTTGCAGCCACTTCAGAAGTTAGGTAGCGTTTCCTCACTGTTCTCACAGGGGCCTCCCGCTGATTAAGACTGGTGATAGTAAAAAACACGCAAAAGTGATCAGATACAGCCAGGTCCACAACAGAGGGCGCACCAATGGACAGGCCATAAGATATCACCAGGTCCAAGGTGTGCCCTCTGCTGTGGGTCGGCTGCGTGACATGTTGCTTAAAATCAAGGCAGTGTAAAAGGTTTAAAAATTCTCTGGACACTGAATCAGTGGAGGTGTCCACGTGTAGATTAAAATCACCGGTTATTAAAATTCTGTTAAAAGTGGTATGAATAAGTGATAAGAGTTCAGAGAATTCACTAATAAAAGAAGTGGAATACTGGGGTGGTCGGTAGACTGTCATACAGAGGATAGGTGGGCTGCTAAAAACGAAGGCATGATACTCAAATGATGAGTAGCTGTTAAAAAATACTTCGTTCGTGCGAATGGTGTTCTTTGTAATTGACGCAGTACCACCCCCTCTTCTGCACCCCCTAGTTGAAAATAAAAAGTTAAAATTTGGTGGGGAAGCCTCAGTGAGAACAACAGGTGCATCAGTGCCCAGCCATGTCTCTGTAAGGAGAATGCTATCCAGGTTATTGTCTAAAATTATGTCATTTATGATAAAAGATTTGTTAAAAAGGGAGCGCACATTCAGCACAGCCATTTTAACGTCTGTGCTGAACGTGCGCTCATCACAACTTTTTAATGGGATGTTAAAAACACAGTTTGATCTAAAAACAGTCCTGGGTCTTAGTTGTCTGTGTGAGATTATGGTTTCGATTGCGTGAGTATTGACCTGTGCCACTGGGGACACTGAGGGAGGGGCGTGTATGATGTAGGTATGGGGGGGTGAGGGTGAGTGAGAGTGAGGTGCAGAGGGCCTATGTGTGGGTGTAGATAGTCAGGAGGTGTTTGTAGTGCAGGACCGGACAGTCAAGTCAATGTTGGCTGATAAAAGCCTAGACCCCTCCTGGTTTGGGTGTAGGCCGTCTCGTTTAAAAAGGTGGGGTCTGTTTAAAAACGCCATAAAATGGACCAGCGTAGAGGCCGAGCTGTGCTGTGCACACAGCTGGAGGGCGGAGAACTCAACCTCCTTGACGCAGGCTCCAGGGCGGCAGAAGGTCCGGCCGCCGTGCACCGCCACGTGTCTGACCATCGAGGTTCCGACAACCAGCACGGAGGGAGTGCGCTGATCCACGGGCTGCCTGGAGGTGCGCCGCTGGCGGGATGGGACCTGATGTTGGTGGCGCCGGGCCGCGGTTGTTCCTGGCCGAGATGGAGAGGAGGGTCCCGGCTGGACGAGCGGACCCCGGCTCCTGGACTGGCGAGAGCCACGACCGGCTGGATGGACAGGTCCCGGTGGCGAGGACCGCGCACCCACAGGGGGGAAATCCTGCAGGCTCAGGATGTCAAATCTGTTATCCAGCGGTAGATCCGGAAGCAGAGGAGGGGGAGATGGACGAGTCCCGGAGCCCCTGGTCACCACTGACCAGGGTTCCCTCGGCTTGCGTGGCGTTGAGCTCACCAGGGCTGGAACCACCGGTCCATCCTCCCTGATGGAGGACTCCGCGGGGCGAAGGCAGGAGGTGGAGGGTGCCGATGTCTTGGGCCTGGCTCCCTGGTGGTGCCAGCGGGACTCGGCGAGCGCTGGTGCCGGAGATCTGGTGGTGATAGAGCTGGTCCATGGCAGGGTGGTGTTGTCAGCCGTGGTCCAGTCACCAGCGCCGGACGCCTTGAGATGGGTGATGAGCCGGGACTGCGTCTTAGCGACGGTGGAAAAGTCCATAAGGATTTTGTCCCTCTCCCTGAGGTCAGCTTTCAGGCCAGAGACGCTCTCCCTCAGTTTTGAGAGGGTGGGGAGACAGGACTCGCACACCGCCATCATGCTGCAGCGTGTGCTGGGGATCCGGCGGCTGGTGGCTAGCGGGGCTCCGAGGGCTAGCGGCTAGCAGGCTCCGACGGCTAGCGGCTAGCGTGACCTCACAGATGCCGTTCACCAGCGGGGCTAGCGGGGCTCCGAGGGCTAGCGGCTAGCAGGCTCCGACGGCTAGCGGCTAGCGGCTAGTGTAGCTTAGTGCCGTAAAGCGTTACGTTCAGCGTAGTTTAAGAGTCTTAAATCTCTCTTTGTTAACTTATTTTACAAATAAAATAGCCTCTTTTTTGAATCTGTACCATGACATGTTTCCTATTCTGTCACCCTGCTTGCTTCAGGTGAGAGCTCAGTCAGAGTTCACCAAGAAGGAGACAGAAGTGTTCCTGCAGTATGCGCAGGACTACCGGCTGGAGAGGCAGCTGACAGCGCTCTACAACTGTATGATGGGAGTGTCGGCGCTGACACTGAGGCAGGAAAGCAGGAAAGCGTGGGGTCAGAAGTAGTCCAGAGTGTTGTGCTAGCTTTTGCCGGCCTGCGTATACAGTCACACCAGTATGACAACAGACCTAGTGGAGCGTAACAGTCCACTAGCATTCTCCATCAGCATTCTCTGGAAATGTGTGTTCAAATGGCACATTTACAATGTGCCATTTGAAAGGAACAGTGAAAGAATAAAGGAGACCCGTCACCAGTATGTACAGGTAAAGCTTGAGTGTGTGTTCTATGCATACTCTAATGTTCAGCACTGTAAACTGTTTTACTTTGTGTAGTTCCATGCAGTACACTTAATATATGTATATTCACAGTAGGCTACATACTGTACACTATGTTGTCAAAAATGCATTATGTTACACAGGGAAAGTTCTTACAATTGGGTTTTTTTTCTCTCTCCCTCTCTTCTGGGATAAAGCGTATACTGGAGCTAGAGGCCAGGGAACCACTGCACACATTCATTTACATCGATGAGGCAGGTTTCAATCTGGCCAAAGGAAGAAGGCGTGGAAGAAACAGAATTGGACAGAGAGCAACGATTGATGTTCCAGGCCAACGAGGGGGGAATGTCACAATGTGTGCAGCCATCTCGGAAAATGGTGTCCTCACCCATATCCCCCTTCTCGGTCCTTACAACACACAACATCTTCTTACTTTTCTAGACACTCTTTACAGAACCATAGTCCCTGAGAATGAGAGGGGTCTAACTGGAGACCATCTGAGCAAGTATGTTGTCGTGTGGGATAATGTGAGCTTTCACCACTCACATCTGGTCAGAGAGTGGTTTGCAGCACATGGCAGGATGGTGGTTGAATATCTCCCCCCCTCACCCCATTCATTAATCCAATAGAAGAGTTTTTTCTGCCTGGAGGTGGAAGGTTTATGACCGGCGTCCACATGCCCAAATGGCCCTGCTAGCAGCCATGGATGCTGCATGTGATGACATCACAGTGGAGTCCTGCAGAGGGTGGATTCGCCACTCAAGGAGATACTTTCCTCGTTGCCTTGCAAGGGAAGACATCCGCTGTGATGTAGATGAAAATATGTGGCCAGACAGACAGGAACGTGTGGATGTCCAGGAATAATTTATGTTCAGTTTACAGTAATATGTACTGTACATTTGTGCACAGTTCTACCATAATGGTATTGCTTATGTTTGTTCTAAATAAGTGACTGTGTATTTTTTTTTGCACAATGCTGTAGAATTGCAAAGAGCATATGCAGTAAATATGTGAAACATACATATGTGTCTTGTACTCAGTTACCTCACTAAATACAGTAATGTGTAACTTTACTGTAGTTTTCAAATGGCTGTACAGGTAGTGTATAGTGCTGTCTTGAGCATTTCCTCCGGAGTCCCTCAGAAAATGAGGGACTCCGGAGGTTAGCCTAAGAGAGTCAGATCTGCAGTTGTTAACTGATACAGATTGTGTTCGATCATGTAGATATGATTCAATCCAGCTCACAGCATTTTGAGAGAAGTTAAATTCTGAGAGCTTGGTAAAAAGAACAGAATGATTTACTGTATCAAATGCTTTCCTGAGGTCCAAAAACACCGCCCCTACAACTCCACCCTTATCGAGAAAGAATTTTATTTTCTCAATAAAGAAATTTGAATATATGGAGTGAACCTTTGAATATATTGAATGAAACTTTGAATATATGGAATGAAACTTGAATATATTGAATGAACCATGAATATATGGAGTGAACCTTGAATATATTGAATGAATCTTGAATATATGGAATGAATCTTGAATATATGGAATAAAACTTGAATATATTGAATTAACCTTGAATGTATGGAATAAAACTTGAATATATTGAATGAACCTTGAATATATGGAGTGAACCTTGAATATATGGAGTGAACCTTTGAATATATGGAGTGAACCTTTGAATATATTGAATGAAACTTTGAATATATGGAATGAAACTTGAATATATTGAATGAACCTTGACTATATGGAGTGAACCTTGAATATATGGAGTGAACCTTTGAATATATTGAATGAAACTTTGAATATACAGTCATGTCCATAAATATTGGGACATCGACACAATTCTAATCTTTTTGGCTCTATACACCACCACAATTGAAATAAAATTAACACGTTGTGCTTTAACTGCAGACTTTCAGCTTTAATTTGAGGGTATTTACATCCAAATCAGGTGAACGGTGTAGGAATTACAACAGTTTGTATATGTGCCTCCCACTTTTTAAGGGACCAAAAGTAATGGGACAAATAAACAATCATTAGTCAAACGTTCACTTTTTAATACTTGGTTGCAAATCCTTTGCAGTCAATTACAGCCTGAAGTCTGGAACGCATAGACATCACCAGATGCTGGGTTTCATCCCTGGTGATGCTCTGCCAGGCCTCTACTGCAACTGTCTACAGTCACATCATCAATAAATACAAGGGAACCAGTTCCATGGCAGCCATACATGCCCACGCCATGACACTACCACCACCATGCTTCACTGATGAGGTGGTATGCTTTGGATCATGAGCAGTTCCTTTCCTTCTCCATACTCTTTTCTTCCCATCACTCTGGTACAAGTTGATCTTTGTCTCATCTGTCCATAGGAAGTTGTTCCAGAACTGTGAATGCTTTTTTAGATGTTGTTTGGCAAACTCTAATCTGGCCTTCCTGTTTTTGAGGCTCACCAATGGTTTACATCTTGTGGTGAACCCTCTGTATTCACTCTGGTGAAGTCTTCTCTTGATTGTTGACTTTGACAACCATATGACAGAGATATACACTAGAGTTGAGCCGGATACTTGGCTGAAACAAGTATCCGGTACGGATAAAGCACTTTTGCCGAGTACGAGTATTATACGAGTAATACGAGTCAATATCTGTGCCTGGATTGAATGAAAATCCTCACTAGGTAGCTGACTGTGTCTGCGTTCACAGCGCCCCTCCCCTACACACATACAGATGTATTGTGTTGCTGTGTCCCGCTTTGCTCACTCACACACAGAACAGCTCTCTGTCTCTCCCTCAGTCACTCAGGTTTGCGGGTCTTTTCCGTTAACGTTTAGGGTTTCTTCAGCTTCAGGTTTGTTTTTACTTCGGTTTGTACTTACTTATTAACCAGTAGAGTTCTGGTAAACGTGGGTTTGTTCAGATGTGGTGCGACTCGCGTTGCGTCTCTCTCTCTCTCTCTCTCTCTCTCTCTCTCTCTCTGCCAGTCGTCGGATTTTTTTTTTTTTTTTTTTAAACCGTCAGCTGGCTCTAACCAGTGTCTGACACTTTCTTGCTGTATTTCATAAAAAAATAAAGGTAGTAGTGGTATAAATAATATTACAAATTAAGCTGCACACACACACACACACACCCTCTCTCTCTCTGTTTCTCTCTTACTCACTCACACACACACACACACACACACACACCTGATGTGGAAAAAAAAAAATGAAAAAGAACCAAAAAAAAAATCACACTGATCATAAAAAAATATTTAAAATTTAAAAAAAAAGAAAGTTATGTTGAGTATGAAAACTCTTGTTCATTACATTTTACTTCATAATTGTTCTGTAAATAGTTTGTTTGCTATCGTGATCAAAACCATTGATCTGAAGCTCAATGCTGATGCTGTCCTGTAAATAGTTTTCTAATCAGCAATAAATTTAACAATTTCTGATCAACCCATATCAATTGCATGCTTAAAATAACATACCGGTTAAAGCCCTGTCTGTTTCAAGACAACCAGACCCACTTCCGGGTTAGGCCCCGCCCACTCCGAGTACAGATACGGATACAGATAATTCATATGGTTAACAGATACAGATACAGATAATGCTGTACTCGCTCATCCCTAATACACCTACCTCCTGGAGAGTGTTCTTGATCTGGCCAACTGTTGTGAAGGGTGTTTTCTTCACCAGGGAAATAATTCTTCGGTCATCCACCACAGTTGTTTTCCGTGGTCTTCCGGGTCTTTTGGTGTTGCTGAGCTCACTGGTGCGGTCTTTCTTTTTAAGAATGTTCCAAACAGTTGATTTGGCCACACCTAATGTTTTTGCTATCTCTCTGATGGGTTTGTTTGGATTTTTCAGAACGATAGCTTGCTTCACTGATAGTGACAGCTCTTTGGATCTCATATTGAGAGTTGACAGAAACAGATTCCAAATGCAAATAGCACACTTGAAATGTACTCTAGACCTTTTATCTGCTCCTTGTAAATGGGATAATGAGGGAATAACACACACCTGGCCATAGAACTGCTGAGCAGCCGATTGTCCCATTACTTTTGGTCCCTTAAAAAGTGGGAGGCACATATACAAACTGTTGTAATTCCTACACCGTTCACCTGATTTGGGTATAATTACCCTCAAATTAAAGCTGAAAGTCTGCAGTTAAAGCACATCTTGTTAATTTTATTTCAAATCCATTGTGGTGGTGTATAGAGCCAAAAAGATTAGAATTGTGTTGATGTCCCAATATTTATGGACCTGACTGTATGGAATGAAACTTGACTGACGTCAGACTTCACAACATCTTGTGTAATGTGTGGATGCTGCAGCAAAAAGTGATTGACAATGAGTCAGTCTGCTCGGAATTTCGTAGCAGCAATATTAAACAATGAGGACATCATTAACACACTGGCGAATGCGTGTATGGGCCAAAATCCTCCCGATACCCCTGCCCAATACCGTTCTTCTGGCGAAGAAGTTCGCTTCCTTTTTAATCGTGGCAGACCTACTACAACAGGCCAGGCAGCTGTTTATCAGACCAACCATAGCATGCCTTCAACCTCACAGGATTGCCCCACAACAGCCCCTGCATACAATCTCCGCCCGTACAGAAGAAAGGGCCCAAGACACAAGATGTAAGAATAGGTAGGCTTTATTTAAAACTAGATGAGGGCTCTCAGTAGAGTACATATAAAGATATAGATCATATTCTTTGCCTTTTGGCACAAACCCCTACAGCAGATGTTTATCTGATAGTGCTGTAGCCAAATTTAAGGAAGTGATTCCTTCAGTATTGAATTCAATGCCATGTCTCAATGTAGCAGAGGACTTATCTGCTTCCTTTAGCCCCTCACAAATAGATCATCTTGTTGATAGTACTGCAGGCTCATTACAGGATTTAGAGTGCATCATAGCACAGAGAGAAATTTCATACATTTAAATAATGGCCTAAAGTGAAATATATGGGGATTTGTTACTTATCAGCAACAATCACTTCTACCAAACAATTAATTCAGCCCTTAACACTCATTTTTTCTGCATATGAAACTATGCCTTTTTAAGCATAGTAAAGAACACCCTCTGTGACTGAGAGATTAATGAAGCAAATCTTGTAAATTTCACACCAATGACTCTAAACAATCATGGCTTAAACAACAGTCTGTCATGTTTTCAAATGTGGGTACTATCACCTTTTAAATACAGCTAGAGGTTGGGACTCACAATTCCCTACAGTTTATTTTCAAAAACACAGCCAACAAAAAGAAGTATCACGGTTCACAGTAAATCCAATTATTATTTAATTATTTAAATTATTTCGGACGGTGCTTCGTCCGAAATAAATGAATTTGTGCAAACCTAAAGGTCATTCTATGAGATTATATTGTAACATACACCATGTAAAAACACATTCAGGTTATGATCTGCATTATTCCATGACCACATATGTTTTTCATGTTCATGTCCAGAGTCTAATTTCAGACACCATGCATAGACTCTCTACAGCATGTTAGCCTCGTAGGAGGCAAGCTTCAGTATCCTCAATGTAACAATGAGCTTAATGGATTTTCTAAACCACGGATAAAAGAAGGCATAGATTACAGGGTTTAGACATGAATTAGAATACAACAAAAATATTAAAAATGTCATGTCAATGTCAATGAGCATGTCATCTTTGCCTGTAAGAGTGACACAATAAAATGGGCAGAGACATAATAGAAATACAACTATAACAACACCGAGAGTCCTGGCTGCTTTCAGTTCAGATTTTTTAGCAGTTACTTTCCCTGATTTCTGGAGTGTAACAGCTGCAATGTGGGACCTCATGGCATGAGCCTGAGACACAGCCACCACAAATACTCTCATATACAAAACAACAATAACAGTGATGGGAACTATGAAGGAAAAAATTAAATCTACAAGCCTAGCAATGTAGTTAATGACAACAATGCACTCTCCAATGCAGGAGTTATACCTGCCTGGTTGCTGTAGGATATCCTTCAGAATGAAACTTTGAAAGATTACAGAACATATCCAACACAGACAAATACAGACTTGAACTCTTTTTTGTGTGATTTGAGTGGAGTAATGCAGAGGATGACAAATAGCCACATAGCGGTCAATAGATATTATCACCATGGTTCCTACTGAGGCGGAGGTGATAATATATGCTACATATTGACAAAGAGCACACATGAGGTCACCAAGGAACCAGCATCCATCTATGTGAATAATGTGAAAGGACATGAGGAAGCCCACGAAGAAATCTGAGACAGCCAGAGAAAGGAGGATGAGGTTGGTGGGGGTGTGGAGCTGCCTAGGAAGGAAAACCAACAATATATCATTATTTATCAATTATTATTCAGATAATAGTAATTAGAGCAAAGACTGAAATACAATAACATCAATTGTAAAAATCTGTTTCTTACAGTTTGAGATTAGGCAATACTTTTTATCACTATCTACCAGTTTCATAAATTAATGAATGTCTACTTGAAGTGGGAGATAGAGATGATGACCAGCAGGTTAAGAGCTGCAGTAAGCAGAGAGGTAGAGGACAGCAGAATGTAAGCCAGCATGGACTCAAATGGAGGAAGGGTTGGTTTCCTGCAGGAGGTGTTGAGGAGTTGTGGAAAGCAGAGTTCACTTCCCTCCAAGGTCTCCATCACCAGAGAGAGTTGAAGCTGCTGAGGTCTGGCAGCGTTCTGACTAAAGCTTTCTGTCATACAACTGATTTATCTGTATCCTTCCTGCCCACCCCTCCTTCCTCCTCACCTCTACTGCTGATTTTCTCTACATAGAGATTGAAATACTCATAGTGCTCCTTCTCCTCAATGTTGGTGACTTTGGTTTCTATCCGTCAGTATTTAATTCAATGCCATGTCTCAATGTAGCAGAGGACTTGTCTGCTTCCTTTAGCCCCTCACAAATAGATCATCTTGTTGATAGTACTGCAAGCTCACTACTAACGACTCTTGACTCTATTGCACCTCTGAAAAAGAAGATATTTAAACAAGGAGGTTAGCACCATGGTATAACCAGCAGACTCGCGAATTAAAGCAAAAGGCGCAAAAATCTGAACGCAAATGGCGTGCTACAAAATTGGGAGAATCTCCTTTAATCTGGCAAGATAGTCTTAAAACATAAAGGGAGGCTCTCTGTAATGCCAGAACAGCCTATTACTCTTCATTAATAGAGGAAAATAAACACAACCCCAGGTTTCTCTTCAGCACTGTAGCCAGGTTGACAATGAGCTACAGCTCCATTGAGCCATCTATTCCTTTAGGTCTCAGCATCAATACTTCATGAGCTTCTTTAATGATAAAATTACTAAAGACAAAATCACCTCTTGCCCTCAACAAGTACTGATCTGCCTTCTTACACGGGAAGTTTTGAAACAACTGTAAGACCTGAGACCTGTTTTTCTCCCATTGACCTTCATCATATAACTTCAATAATTTCTTCATCAAAGCCGTTAACCTGTGTCCTGGACCCCATCCCAACCAGGCTGCTCATGGACGTTTAGGCAACATTATTAGGAATCACTCCATTAACTTTCATTGTTATGCCGGTGACACCAAATTATATCTATTGATCAAGCCTGATGCAACCAATCAGTGAACTAAACTGATGTTAAATTCAGACAAAACAAATTGGACCAAGACACCTCAGAAACTCTCTTTCTAAAGATCTAGTTACTTTATATGGGATTACCCTGGCCTCCATGTGTACTGACAGGAACCAAGATCAGAGATCATATTTCTCCCATTTTGGCTTCTCTGAATTGGCTACCTGTAAAATCAAGAATAGAATTTAAAATCCTACTGCTTACCTACAAAGCTCTTCATGGTCAGGCACCATCATATCTTAACCCTTAGAGTCCTGAGCCTATTTTGGCCGTTTTTGAATACTTTTGATTTTGTCTTCATGTACCACATTACAAAATGTTTACCATGCCCATGTTTGGTATCATTTTTTTTGGCACAACATTTCCTATATGATCTGACTGTTATTTTTTCACTTTGACATACTGTATCAACACATTTTGCCAAAAAACACACAAAACATAAAATCCCATTTTAAAAAATTATATTAATTTTTGCAATAAACACCAACATGCTTAATGAAGCATTTGAAATCTTGAAAATATCAATAGAGGTTGCAAAGGTGAACATACAAAGGTAAAATTCAGAAAAAATGAACAATATACAAGTATTTACAAATAAAAGCAGGTGTGGCTATAGGCGTTTTTTCCCCCCCTTTTTAGTAATGAAACTCTGAAATAGTTTATGTACAAAATTTGAGAGCTACATCAATGTTTTGACTTACCAGAGTTCCAAATAATGCAAATGTCAAATACAAAAGGTAAAATTGAGATAAAATCAAACAAAATACAGCTATATACAATAATAAGCAGGTGTGGCTTTAGGCGTTTTTTTCTTTTCCTTTTTAGTAATGACACTGAAATAGTTTATGTACAAAATTTGAGAGCTACATCAATGTTTTGACTTACCAGAGTTCCAAATAATGCAAATGTCAAATACAACAGGTAAAACTGAGATACATCAAATATACAACTATATACAATCAAGGCAGGTGTTTGTTTTTTATCTGTGCCACTCCTTGAAACAGTTTCTGTCCATGATGAGACAGAGAGCCACATCACAGCCCTAAATATCTCTCCCTATCTCCACCTCTCTATTTCACTGCCTCCAACTCGTCCACAAACTCTCTAAACTGCTCAAAAACTCGCTAAATATCGCTAAAAAACTCACTAAATATCACTAACCTACTTTCTCCGTGTCTCTCTCTCTGCTCGCCAAACTCCTCCCGCATTTCAAGTTTCTCCCGCGGTTGACTTCCGATCATACGCAGTCTCCCCCCCCCCCCCCCCGACACACAGCCTGTAGAGTATATCTATGCTGTAGAGGACAGCCAGCACATTCTGCCATTTTTTACCGTTTTCTGATATAACGAAAAATGACGAAGATATTGAAATAAATGCAGCGCCATCCCGTATCGCGGACCTTACGCACGTCCGTGATACGATGTATGATTTTTTTTTTTAAACTTTAAACGATCATATCTCCTGTTTTACTTGGTCTATCGACATCAAAGAGAGTTTGAAGCCTGCACTTCCATATGAATGTGCCTGCATTGCTCTACGTGCGCTATACACTGTGCAGTGACGTAATGAGGTGGTCACATGATTTGATCACGCCGGCGTGATCGTCGGCTTCTAAGGGTTAAAGAGCTCATAGTACCTTACTACCCATCTAGAACACTGCACTCCCAAAATGCAGGGTTCCTTCTGGTTCCTATAGTCTCCAAAAGTAGATTGGGATTGGGAGCCAGAGCTTTCAGCAATCAAGCTCCTCTTCTGTGGAACTGTTATGGAATTTTCTATCCTTAGGTTACAGAGGTCATGTGTGGGCCTTGAGGTCCTCAGCAGTATTAGTTGTTTGGCTTTGATTGGGAACAGTAGGTGCCAGTCTATCTCAACACTGTGGTGGCCAGGGTCGAAAAGACTATTGCTGCCTTCCTAGACATAATAGATAGCTGGCTGTTGACGTTCCAATCTGCGTAAACAGACATCTGTGTCTCCAGACTAGAATATGCTGACAATAACACCTGCATGGGTAAATACATTCTCTTTGGCTAATTCTGGGTGTATAGTATTTGTGGTGTTATCTTGAGGTTTAAAGTTTATCCACCAGCATGAGTTCAGCAGAATGTGAGACCGACTCAGGCACTTCTGATGTACTTTGAGAGTGTCTCTAATTCTCCTTGGCCAAGCGTCAATAAATATTACAGCATAAGACATCAGAGGCTCCTGAACACTTTCTGAACTCCTGACCTCACCATTGACCTTTGACTTCAGCAATTTCTCCACAATAGGAACAAACTCCCATTTTGGGTTTGGGAGGCAGACACGGTCAACACTTTTAAGAGTAGACTTAAGACTTTCCTTTTTGATAGAGTTTATAGTTAGGGCTGGCTCAGGCCATCCCTTAGTTATGCTGCTATAGGACTAGACTGCTGGGGGACAAACGGTGCACTGGGCTCTCTCCCTCCCTCTCCATCACCATCTGTAAACATTCATGTCTTATTAATGCATGTTACTGTGCTGTGACTGTTACTGTACTGTGAGTTTCTGTGCTCTCTCGTCCAGCAGGTTCTCATGGACCGTGGCTGCTACTGTGGTCCTGCACGACATCCACTACATATATTATTACTGTCATTACTGACACCATATCTCCATTACAGTATATACACTCTAAAAATGAAAACTTAAAGTTGTTGGCCTAACCATATTTTTTCAGCTAACTAAACAAAAAAGGTTGACTTGTGTTGTAAACTAATCAACATATGTATTCCAACTATCTTTTTCAAGTTTCTTGGCTAAAGTTGGTCTCACTTAATAACTTGAGTTAGCAAACCTCAAAACTGTGCATTTGAGGTCAGGACAAGTTCCAGAAAACTAGAGAACAAGAACTGGGGGTCTCCAATGCATATCTGCAGGGGTTCCATCACAACCACACTGTGTCCATGTGCTGCCAACATCTCATTTTTTTACTCTCAAGGTGAGTATTTTGCTCAATATGGTACTAAAAGTCGGTGTTCACGCGTGTAGATTATACTTTATTATAACGTTACAGTATATAGTTTTTTAATTATATATTTATTGGCCGTTTAACATTGGGATCCGGAGAAGTATCCCTCTCGTGGCTAAAGAGAGGTCTTTCAATGCATAAATCATGTATAAATTAAATGACTCGTTTAAATATGCCAGTAACTTAACCATACTGCCGAACATGTCCGTCTGTTTACCAGTTAGCTACGTTAGCTTTGTTAGCTCCGTTAGCTCTGTTAGCTCTGTTGGCTCCGTTAGTGCGGCTACAGTCGAACTGGAGCTCATTTATTAAACAAAATGAGCAGTGCTACAAATAACCGGTATACTGCGCACGTGTGTCTTTGATGTTAAAGTTTAGTGTTACTTTAGAGACTCATTTTTACAATCGGGAGTCATGTAAACATGACATACTGCTTGTCTTGTTCCGGTCGGTCGTCATGGAAACATGACACTCTGTCAGTGATGCGGTTTGGACCAGAGTGAACACAAATGTGTAGGAGATGAAAAATGAAACCATGTATCTAATCAGTTTATACCACCAGTATGTATGACAACACATACTATACATACTATGAGACAGCACCAACAGAGAAACAATCTAAATATTAAATTAAATAATAAATTGGTGGACTGACAAGTTTGTGAGGGTCTTATATGCTGCACATTTTTTGAGTGTATATTTTGTTATTTATTTGTTTATTTTATCAACTAACTGGACTTTTATTTCTTGTTGCAGTTGTCCTATGAGGTGCAAATTTTGTGATTTTGCCTGCACAAACCAAGAGGGTCTCTTCAAGCACTGTCGTCTGAGGCACGGAGGAGGAGCTAACTGGCCCTGTATTTACAGTGACTGTGTGTGCACTTTCCGGACCCAAGAGGAGAAGGGAGGAGACGTGCACTTTTTTTTGTGAGTCTTGTGAATTCAGAGAAAATTGCACTTAACGCTCATTTTTCATCCATCTTGCACATCATTTAAGAAATAGACAGACTGTGCATTGCCCTTTTTTGCGGTGTGAGTTTAAACTAACAATTTAAAAACATTCACTTCTCGCAGAAGCAGAAAACAGAAACATAAACAGGACATTAGAACTTGTGTTAGAGAAAATGTAGCATGTGCCATTGAACCTGAAAATGTGAACCAGACGTCAGATATCTGTGTTGAAAGTGAGACATCACAAACTGATGAGGATTCAAATGACAGGGCTGTGGAAGAGTATATAGACACTGACACTATAGAACATAAAATTGCATCACTTTTTCTGCGTATGCAAACTGTATTACATGTTTCAAAACGTGCTTTACAGACAATTGTTGAATTGAATGACATCCTCCATTTCACTAAATGTCATTCTCTACAAATAATCAAAGAGGTGCTAACTAAACATGACATTCAAGTAGATGATTGTGTTGTTAATGAAATTAATGATGCAATTGTAAAAAAAAATCCACTTATTGTAAGCACTGAAGCAAAAGGTGCTCTCTCCACTAATTACAGGAGGAATATCTATTTTAACGAGCACTTTCCAGTGATTGCACCAACTGAATACACATATAAATATACCCATAAAAATAGTTTTGTTTATGTTCCACTTATTCAAGTTCTAGAGAGTTTATTGAGAGAGTCATATTTTACAGAGAAGTTAGTTTTTGATCAAGAAAGCAAACCAGGTCAATACGGGTCATTTCAAGACGGCCAGTACTACAAAGAAAATACACTTTTGGGTGTGCAAGAGACAAGTTTTCTATTGGACTGTATATAGACGATTTTGAAGTATGTAACCCTTTGGGGACATCTAGAACAATACATAAAATAACTGCTGTTTACTGGATTTTGCTGAATTTACCAGCAAAGTTTCGCTCTACTCTGCCCTTAATACAACTGGCTCTTCTTGGAAAGAGTGTTGATGTGAAACAGTTTGGGTATGATGCATTTCTTCATCCACTGATTAAGGATATACAATATTTGGAAACGAATGGGGTGTTTGTGGAGGCACTAGATACGTTTGTGAAGGGGACAGTATTTTGTGTGTGTGCAGATAATCTCGGGGCACATGGCCTAGCAGGTTTCCAGGAATCATTCAATGTTGAACATTTTTGCAGATTTTGTTGTATTCATCGGGACCAAATTAATACTGTTGAGGCAAGGATTGTCAAGTAAGAACTGTGGAACAGCACAACACCTTTGTGGAGGAACTTGAATCTGGTGACGAACAAACTGTGAAAGGTGTGAAAAAGGCCTGTGTACTTCATAAGCATTTGTCCCATTTCCATCCTGTTACTGGGTTTCCCCCAGATATTTTACATGACTTCTTTGAAGGTGTTATCCCAGTAGAATTATGTTTGTGTCTTAAAGATTTGGTAAGAAAAGGTTTCATTACATTTGATGGGCTGAACAGCCGCATAAAACTGTTTCCATATAAACATTCTGATAAGGTTAACAAGCCAAAACAAATTACAAAAGCCAGCTTTGGAAAGAGAAGAATCAGTGGCAACGGACACGAAAACTGGACACTGTTACGTTTACTTCCTCTTTTGATTGGGAGCAGTATTCCAGAAAAGGAGCCCTCATGGGAAATATTAATGGACCTCAAAGAGATTGTGGAGATTATTGTCTGTACTAATATATCAGAGGAAATACTGTGTTATCTGGAGACTAAAATATATGACCATCGCAAGCTGCTTCTTGACACTTTTACTGACTTCAAGTGTTTGCCAAAACATCACTATATTGAACACTATGTACACCTTATACGTTGCTTTGGACCTCTAGTGGACTTATGGACTATGCGCTTTGAGTCCAAGCACAACTTCTTTAAAAAAGTGGTGCATGCTGTTCTCAATTTCAAGAACATCCTTCTTACACTCTCTACTAAACATCAACAAATGATGGCATATTACCTTGATGGCAAAAGTCTGTTTAAACCAAAACTGTACACAGCCAGTGTTGACAGGGTTAACACAGCATCATTGGAGGAAAAACTCAGGATGACAATTCAAAACAAGTTTCCACAGCAAGATACCGTATCCCTTACCAAAGATGTTCATTTACATGGAACCCACAATGCAAAAGGCATGATCATTTCTGCTGGGCAATGCAGTGGACTGCCTGAGTTTTACAAACTTCTGAACATTGTGGTCAACTTTGAGAAAGTGTTTTTGATAACCACAAAGCTCTCCTCCTGGTTTATGGAACACTACAGGTCTTATGAAGTTACTGACACTAGCTGTGTGGATGTCGAAATCCTGGATCCTGAGGACTTGAATGACTACCAGCCCCTAACTGTATACCAAGTCGCTGGAAAGTTGAACTCGCCTAACTCTTCCCACAGCACATCCTCCATTATTCAGACCATTTTGCGAAGTGCTTCAGAGTGGCCTTCTCCTTTTCCAGTTCCTTCATTTGCATATGATGTAGAGTTAAAGCTGCGTAAGGGAAATGAGACATTTCAAAAAACTGGAAAAGGTCTGAGTCTAACAACAGATGTAAAAATGGAAATTCTAGACAAGCTGGCACAAGAAATGTTTGCTCTGAAAGCTTACCCTGATAAAAGTCAAATTGAATCAGTTGCTTCTGAACTTGTCTGCAAACATCCATGCCTCAAGGAGCCTGGTAGTGGAACAGGATATGATGGCTGGACAACAAGCATCAAATACAAGCTTGGGAATTACCGAGCAAAGCTCCGACAGGCTGGTTGTCATGAGGTCAGTGTAAACAGGAGAAGAGGGCGGTCTGAAGATCCTGATGAAGGTGGCTTTTCCTTGAAAAAACCAAAGCGAGGCGAAGTCAATCATTTGCCTGAAAACTTTGACGATGACGCTCTAGAAGATGAAAGATGTGTTCTGGTGGATGAAACCAAAAAGAAGTGGAAAGACATGGAACTTATCAGTCAGTAGATGGAACTCACATTTTCCCTCAGGAGAAAGGAGATTATTGAGGTGCAGCCCATGGTCACGGAAATCCAGGAGAGATGGCCTGCCCTGTTTCTTAAGGAACAGGTAAGTAAATGTGTGTGTGAAAGTTGCTAACTATTTGATATCACAAAACTATTGCTTATACAATGAGTAATTCAGTGGGTAACACCATGGGCATCCTTGCCAATAAAGGCACTCAGAAACTGACTACTTAACATTTAAGAGAAAATCTATGTAAATTGGTTTGGTTGCATTTATGTGTGTGCTGTTTTTTTGTGTGCGTTTTTTTTTTTTTTGGTTTCTTTCATGCTCCACAGATTTGCAGCGAGTTCTTCCGTGTAACTACCAAGGACCTGTTGGGGACATTTAGAGCAGCCCTAGACACCTATTGTCCTCGACTACTCAAACTATATCGTGCCAGGAAAGGGGCCTTAGGACAAGACATGGAGAGCCTGTTGGATGTTGGACCCAAATTGTTCTGCAATAGGGCACTAACGAAGTCGAAACCAACTTTTTTGTGGCAAGTGACTCCAACGACTGTCGTTATAACACAATAGGGCACTAACGAAGTCGAAACCAACTTTCCATCTAAGACAGTCATTTAAACGACTGTCGTTGGCACTTGGAGCACAAAAGGGAACCAGTGACATCATCACCCTTGTGAACGCCCACACAAGAGGTTAAATAGTGAGTCTCCACACCAGATAGTTGGACCAGTCCCAGCCTGGTCAGATGCGTACATGAACTGATGAAGCCTCTTGGATGAGAGGTGAAACGTCTTCCTAGACAAATAACTAAGTCCAGTTGCTTTCGATTTAACCTCCTTTGAAATACTATGACCTGGGCAAATGAGAATATGCACCGGCTTATTGCAGAACAATTTGGGTTGGCTACCCTAAAAATGGTGCGGGAACATGAAAGGTTGGCTCGGAAAATTGCAGATTACAGGAACCACCTACGGTTCAGTCTGAGATGCAGACAACAAAGGCTTACACCAACTAGCCTACGCTTAAATTCCACTATGAGAGGGCATAGAGTGGAGAAAATCATGGAAAAGGCTCAAAACCAACTCCTTAACGAACGAATAAGACAGGTCAACTTCACTATCGAGGGGCTAAAAGAGAAAACTGACCACTCACTGCTTAAACTCAAAACACTCCTACCTGGCTCCATCATGGAGAAAGTTGTGGATTTCACCCAAAAGGCACAACTATCACAACATAACAAAAGCAAAGAGAGACAAACCAAGAAATTCCACAATTTACAGTCTCGACATGTTGACAATAACACAGAAATACTCACATGGAGGCAAAAAACTGACCTTTCAGCACAGAAAGAAACACAGAACAGATGGGTTAAGAATTTGTCTGACAGAGAACTCACCCAACCTGAGAAAGAGGTCCTAGCCAAGGGCTTGAATTTCGCCATGACACCGAAAGAGCTACCTATAGTGGATTTGATTACAGCTACAGAATCTGCTATAAGGAAAAACAACCTAACTGGAACTGAGGCGGATCAGCTAAGGTTAAAAGTGTCAGCGGCGGTGGCCGAGGCTAAGGTCCCCCCCTCTAACCTCACTTTTGAGGAGAGGAAAGCAGTGACGGCTTTGAGCAAAGACCATAACATTACAATCCTCCCAGCAGACAAGGGTAGATGCACAGTTGTGCTCAATACAACTGACTACCAGGCTAAGATATCTACACTACTCAGCGACTCTAACACGTATGAAACTCTGAAACGAGACCCGACCAGTGGCTATAAAAAGAAGGTGATAGAATGTCTACAACAATTACAAAAAGAAGGGGTCATTGACAAAACACAATACTACCGGCTTTATCCCCAGGATTCAATCCCATGCCTATATGGACTCCCCAAAATCCATAAAGAAGGGTCCCCGCTCAGGCCCATTGTCAGCAGCATAAACTCGGTCACTTACAACATAGCCAAACACATAGCCAATATCTTGGCTCCTTTGGTGGGAAACACCCCACACCACATCCAAAACTCTATAGACTTTGTGGGTAAAGTCCGGGACATAAAAATGGACCCAGATGACACTATGGTATCCTACGATGTGACTTCTCTTTTTACCTGTATTCCTACTATGGAGGCTTCGGCCACAGTAAGAGAACGACTCACACAAGATAACTCCTTACAAAACCGAACGAAACTCAAACCCGAACATATTTGCCAGCTTCTGGATTTGTGCCTGAACACCACATATTTCCAGTTCAACGGCAAATTTTACAGACAAAAACACGGCTGTGCCATGGGTTCACCAGTATCCCCTATTGTGGCAAATCTATACATGGAGGAAGTAGAGAACAAGGCTTTGAACTCCTTTGAAGGAACAACACCGAGCCACTGGTTCAGGTATGTGGACGACACATGGGTTAAAATCAAAACCAAAGAGGTGCAAACTTTTACCGAACACATTAACTCAGTGGACAAAAACATCAAGTTCACCAGAGAGGATGTCAAGGACAATAGTCTGCCTTTCTTAGATTGTGACGTCCATAGGAAAAAGGACAGGAGCCTCCACATTGGGGTATACAGAAAACCCACACATACAGACCAATATCTACTTTTCGACTCTCACCACCCTCTGGAACATAAGCTTGGTGTTATCAGAACTTTGCAACACAGAGCTGATAACGTGCCCACCAGCTCACAGGCCCAAGGGGCAGAACACAAGCACCTGAGGGGCGCCCTCACAACTTGTGGTTACCCTAGCTGGACCTTTGTGAAAACTGCAGCTGCTTCCAGAAAGAAAACCAGCAAAGTGGTTGAGAAAGAAAGACAAAACAAGAGAAACAACATAGTCATCCCATATGTGTCTGGAGTATCAGAAAAACTCAGGAGGATCTTTAACAAACACCGTATCCCTGTGTATTTCAAACCCAGCAACACACTCAGACAGAGACTGGTACATCCCAAGGACAAAACACCACACACCCACAAAAGCAATTTGGTGTATGCAGTCCAATGCAACGAGGAATGCAAAGACCTCTACATTGGAGAAACAAAACAACCACTGCATAAACGCATGGCCCAACACAGGAGAGCTAACTCCTCAGGCCTGGACTCTGCTGTCCATTTACATCTCAAGGAGAAAGCCCACTCCTTTGAGGACAGCAATGTCCAAATCCTAGACAGAGAGGATAGATGGTTTGAAAGAGGAGTTAAAGAGGCCATTTACGTAAAAGTAGAGAAACCATCCCTCAACAGGGGAGGTGGCCTCAGACACCACCTATCTCCAATTTACAATGCTGCCCTTTCATCCCTTCCCAGGAGATTCAACAATCTAGCCTCAAAGAACAACTACTGTTCACAAGTGGCAAGTGACTCCAACGACTGTCGTTATAACACAATAGGGCACTAACGAAGTCGAAACCAACTTTTTTGTGGCAAGTGACTCCAACGACTGTTGTTATAACACAATAGGGCACTAACGAAGTCGAAACCAACTTTCCATCTAAGACAGTCATTTAAACGACTGTCGTTGGCACTTGGAGCACAAAAGGGAACCAGTGACATCATCACCCTTGTGAACGCCCACACAAGAGGTTAAATAGTGAGTCTCCACACCAGATAGTTGGACCAGTCCCAGCCTGGTCAGATGCGTACATGAACTGATGAAGCCTCTTGGATGAGAGGTGAAACGTCTTCCTGTATACATCAACAACGTTCCATATATTTTAGCCATTAAGCTGAGTTACATGGCCCAGTAGTACCATCTGCTGTCTTAACAGAGCATTTAAGAAGCGATCGTCCTGCTCTGAGCAATTCTCACCTGAATGGCAGTGGTGCTGCTGACCATCATCTGAACAGTAGCAGAAATCAAACTGTACTTGATTAACAGTGTTATGGTAGCAATGTCCCTTATAAATCTATAAATGCTGAAATAAAGTAGTACTCTAAGTGAATGAAGGTCCCAGGGTTAGGGTTAGGTTAGGGTCAGGAAAAGAGAAACTATCTCGATGACTCTCCATGGGTGGTCCGCCGACTCAGCCGGTTTGGTATGGAGAGCCAAAGGCAAGGCACGGGCCGGCACATGTCACTCAAGATCCCACACGCTACACGTGTCTTCATGTAAGGGAGAAAAAGGAGGAAACGAGAGTAGAAATAGTTGAATCACCGGGTTGTATTCCAACCAAACCATAGTGGTTCAATCCCAGATGGGGGAACTGGGTTATGAACGGTGAGGATGAAGGGCTATGAGGAGTTGGGAGATGGGACTGCATCTCGACCAACCCCCTGCCCGTCTAGGCTTAGCCACGGTTCACTCTGCTGCAGTGATATCCAGAGAGAAGGGCTGGGTGATGGAAGTGTGAAGCCAGGGCTATGAGAAGTTGGGAAATGGGACTGCATCTCGACCAACCTCCTGCCTGTCTAGGCTTAGCCATGGTTCACTCTGCTGGATGATGGAAGTTAGGGTTATGAGAAGTTGGGAGATGGGACTGCATCTCAACCAACCCCCTGCCTGTCTAGGCTTAACCCTGGTGTGCCCTAACCTTCCAAGTCAGGGAGTGGAGGTGTTTGGGGAAAGGAGTGTGAAGGCTGGGCTAGAAGGATCTGGGAAATGGGACTGCATCTCGACCAGAACCCCGTCTGTCTAGGCTTAGCCATGGTTCACTCTGCTGGATGATGGAAGTTAGGGTTATGAGAAGTTGGGAGATGGGACTGCATCTCAACCAACCCCCTGCCTGTCTAGGCTTAACCCCGGTGTGCCCTAACCTTCCAAGTCAGGGAGTGGAGGTGTTTGGGGGAAGGAGTGTGAAAGCTGGGCCAGAAGGATCTGGGAAATGGGACTGGAACTCGACCAAAACCCTGCCTGTCTAGGCTTAGCCACGGTTCACTCAGCTGCAGGGATATCCAGAGAGAAGGGCTGGGTGATGGAAGTGTGAAACCAGGGCTATGAGGCGTTGGGAAATGGGACTGCATCTCGACCAAAACCCTGCCTGTCTAGGCTTAGCCACGGTTCACTCTGCTGCAGTGATATCCAGAGAGAAGGGCTCGGTGATGGAAGTGTGAAGCCAGGGCTATGAGAAGTTGGGAAATGGGACTGCATCTCGACCAACCTCCTGCCTATCTAGGCTTAGCCATGGTTCACTCTGCTGGATGATGGAAGTTAGGGTTATGAGAAGTTGGGAGATGGGACTGCATCTCAACCAACCCCCTGCCTGTCTAGGCTTAACCCCGGTGCGCCCTAACCTTCCAAGTCAGGGAAGGAGTGTGAAAGCTGGGCCAGAAGGATCTGGGAAATGGGACTGGATCTCGACCAAAACCCTGCCTGTCTAGGCTTAGCCACGGTTCACTCAGCTGCAGGGATATCCAGAGAGAAGGGCTGGGTGATGGAAGTGTGAATCCAGAGCTATGAGGAGTTGGGAGATGGGACTGCATCTCGACCAACCCCCTGCCTGTCTAGGCTTAGCCATGGTTCACTCTGCTGCAGGGATATTCAGAGGGAAGGGCTGGGTGATGGAAGTGTGAAACCAGGGCTATGAGGAGTTGGGAAATGGGACTACATCTCAGCCAACCCCCTGCCTGTCTAGGCTTAGCCCCGGTTCACTCTGCTGCAGGGATATCCAGAGAGAAGGGCTGGGTGATGGAAGTGTGAAGCCAGGACTATAAGAAGTTGGGAAATGGGACTGCATCTCGACCAACCCCCTGCCTGTCTAGGCTTAGCCATGGTTCACCTTCACCTCACAGGACCGAGAGCTGATGTAGGGATTCTGGGGAGAAGAGTGTGGGAGCTGGGCTATAAGGATTTGGGAAATGTGACTGCATCTCAACCAAAACCCTGCCTGTCTAGGCTTAGCCACGGTCCACTTCAAGAGAAAAGAGAGCTGGGTGATGGAGGTGTGAAAGAAGGGCTGCAAGGAGTTAGAAGTTAGTTGTTAGAAGTTAGTTAGCATTCCATGCTCTGTTTTTATGAATTAACATTGTACAACATACATAACATATTTACAGCACAAACCTTGTTTTATAAACTATTTTTACATGACATCATATGAACTTAAACCAGGAAACCGATGGGGGTTAGAGGACCCCTTGTGTGATCCTATGCTTCATTGAGTCCGTTCGGGAATTGTGTATTTAGTCGTCTGATCCATTGCTTTTCTGTTCGGCGTCTGTCGGGGCATGACCAGCCCGCTCTGCTTTCCAGTCCATGGATTCTCAGGTTGTCCACTCCATGAAGTCTAAAGTGTTTAACAAGGTGAGTGTTTTTCTTGCGGTTGCTCCCAATGTTGTGTCTGTGGGTGTGCCACCTCGCCCTAATTGAGTTTTTGGTTTCACCCACATACTGTATACCACAGAGGTGGCAATGAATACAGTAAACTGCATTCTGGGAGTCCAAGCTCAATCCTGTTTGTGTCAGGAAGTGGGTGCGTTCGTGTGAGTTGGTGACCACCTGGGTCCTCTTGCCATGTTTCTAGAGTTCCCCGGTGGTAGTTTTGCTCTTACCAAAAGATCCCTCAAATTAGGATTCTTTTTGAAAGCTGATATTATTTTGTATTTGTTTCGAAGGATGTTGTCCGGTAGAGTGTTGAAGAAGTTCCTCTTTACCATTTTATGTACCCTCATGTTATACGAGGAAAACATGGATATTAAGGGGATAATCGACTTCTCCTCATCCTGTCTGTTGGGTATGGCATTTCCCCGAAGAGTCTTCCTCCTGATGTTACGAAGAAAGGTTAGAGAGTAGTTCCGTCGACGGAGGGCCTGGAAGAGGACCTTTGTTGCCTCATCCCTGTCCTGTGCCTGGGTGCAAATCCGGTGAAATCTCAGGAGTTGGGAGTGAATGAGTCCCTTAAAAGTGTGCTTAGGATGGAAGCTCGATTTGTGCAGCAAAGAATGTGCATCCGTGGGTTTGAAATACACCCGGGTATCCAACTTACCTGTCTCAGTGAAAGCTGTGCCCTTAAACGTCGTTGTGTCTAAGAAGTTCACCTGTTTTTCGTCCAGTGTGGCTGTAAGTTGGATTGAAGGGTGGTGTCCGTTTAGTGTGGTGACAAAGTCCTCAAAGTTCTTCTTGGAGTATGTCCATATGCCCCAAATGTCATCCAGGTATCGTAGATAGATGAGCGGTTTCAGGGGACATTTTTCCAGGGCGGCTTCTTCCCATTCAGCCATATAGATGTCCGCATATGACGGGGAGAATCGTTTGCCCATAGCGGTGCCTTTTATTTGTAGAAAATGTTCGTTATTAAATTGGAAATCATTGCACATTAGGTTGATGTGTAATAATTCCAATATATACTTGTCCGGCCGGGTCCGGTCCGGGTTTTTGATCAGAATGTTCCGTATTGCCTCCATTCCTTTTTGAGTTTCTATGTTCGTGTAGAGGCTCTCCACGTCCATTGAAAAAGGAAGCAGTCCCGAGGGGAGGGTTAGAGCCCTAACCCTGGACACAAAATCATTTGTGTCCTTAATGTAACTCGGGTGTTGGTGTGATAGAGGATTGAGGAAATGGTCGATGAGTTCCGCTGTGCCATAGGACTCGCTCCCACAGTCCGAGATTATGGGTCTCCCCGGGGGAATTTTGTGTGGGGTTGGCCAAGAATTGGGGTCCTTATGTATTTTGGGAAGGAGATAGAAATACCTGGGTCGTGGGGGAGTTTTGCCCTTTAGGTAGATTGCCTGTTTTTTGGAGAGGTGTTTTTCTGTTACCATTTGGTCGATGATGCCTTGTATTTTGAGTGCCATGTCGGGGTAGATGGGTTGTTGGAGAGGTTGGTAATATGTTGTGTTTTGTAGTTGTCTGTGGGCTTCCGTGATGTAGTCTTTGAGATCCATGGTAACTGGTAAGTGACTGCTGATCCCTTGTCCGCTGGTTTTATTATTATGTTGGTGAGGGCTCTCAGTTCCTGGAGTGCTTGAACTTCTTCTTCTGTTAGGTTAGGAATTTCCTTAGGGACCTCTATCCCCCCTTATGTCGTTTTTGTCCCTGTTTATTAGGGAGATGAGGTCTCTTGGTAGTTGGTCTTCCTTGGGTTCCCAGGTGGATGGCAGAATGAATGGTGGGATTGTTGTGTCCCTTTCCCCCTCATAATAGGCTGCGAGCTTAAGCCGTCTATGGTAGAGGTGGAGGTGGGCTTTGGTGGATTGTCTTTGGTCGTTCAGAATGGTGGATGTCGGAATAAATGTCAGGCCTTTACGAAGGAGTCTGATGTGATGCTCCATCAACTCCAGTGATGTGGCCAAGTTCACTACTGATTTATCCCCGTCTACCTGTCGAACAGGGGTGGGGGTCTTACGACTAAAAAACGCTTCCAATGGTCATACATTAATGCTCCGGTACTGGGTGACCAGTGTATGTTATCCTTGCCTGTAAAGAACTTTGATGCTGGCAGGCATTCAATGGATTGTTTGGTGTTTTTGATTATTTTATTGATGTTTGTAATGTTGACCTGTATTTATGGTAGTAGGAATTTGGAGTAGTTGATCCTGGGGATGTAGACTTTTGCAAAAGGAAAGGTTGCTTGGGCTGCACTCAACAGTTGTGAGATTTCCTTTTTGATCAAAGTAGGGTTCTTCTTGTCCCTGTTATCCAGTCCAAATGACAGGATGACCACTTCTACATTCGGTGAAGTAGGGGTTTTCTTGTTTATTAGATGTGTTGTGTGGTTAAACCTTGCTCCTGGATAGCAGTCGACTTGTACATTGGCATCCGCTATTCTAGGCAGCTTTGCCAAGTTGGAATCGCCCACCAACAGGCATTTTCTCTGGGGGTTCAAACATCAGTTGTTATCCTTATCTCCTTCATGCTCATGTCGGGTGTACAGGGCCGCTTCCGGTGGCTCGTATTGAAATTTCAACAGGTCTCCCATGTGTGGTGAGGATGGGCCCGGGAGGTCATGTGGTACGTTGAAGGAAGGGGTGGGAGTACGAGGTATGGGTCTGGGTCGTCTTTGTGGTAACGGTGGGGGGTTGTTGGTAGGCTGAGAATTACCATCCCTCCCCTGGGTAGTAGGGGTTGACCTGGATTCAGAAGATGGTAGTGGTAGAAGTGAGGGTAGGGGTTCCGGTTCTGGTTCAGCATCGCTCGGACCGTTTGAAGTTCCTTCCCATAGCTCCATAGTTAGTCCATTCAACCAAACTGAGATCGGATCAGTAATGGGTGGATTGTTTGATCCAATTGTGGTTGGTGTTTCAGGGTGGATTCTCGCTCCCTCTTCAACTGTAGGGGTCAGGTGTAGAAAGGACTGTGTTGCCCGGTGAAGGGGGAGTAGTTGAATTGAATCTGGTTTAGTCTCAGGTTTCTGGTGATTTCTCGGTAGAAGGGGTACCGAGATGCGTTAGAGTCGTCGTGGTTCTGAGGACTTGGGAGTCAGTGTTAGGTCGATGACTTCCATTCCAGTAGAGTCTTGGTTCTGTGGTTGTTGTGTGGTGTTATTGTGTGTTTCTGGTGGTGTGATATCCATTATCTCATCCTCCTCAGGTTCCTCCTGAACCATTGGGGTTTGAGGTTCCTGACGACCCTTGCTCTCCTTAGGTCTGTTTGGCGATGGTGTGGGGCTGAAGTCCATAGGTTGAGGGGATTCACAGATGACCAGTGGTGGAAGGGATTCATTTCCATGGGGAGGTGTTATATCCATGTCTGAATCCTCCAGGAGATCCGAAAGCATGGTGAGAATTATTTTTGAATCCGGAATTTTGTCTTTGGTATACATGATAGTGTTACTAAAAAGTTGTTTAACCTCAGTATTGATGTATCTCAAGAAGCGGCTGGAATAGCCCCTAACCTTCAAAGCTGTAAACAAGATGGAGGTAGCTTCTTCAACATCCTCTTTTAAAGTGCAAATGCGATGAAAACGGATTAATTGGGATTTAACAATACCTTTGAAAGTATGGCGAGGGTGATAACTAGATTTGTGAAGGAGAGCATGTCTGTCCGTGTCCTTGAAATAAACTGTAGTAGCTAGATGTTTTGAATCATCCTTATAGTTGTGAAAAAACACCTGTCTAAAAACGCTACCTTGAATTTATCGATGTTATATTTTAACGAGATATTCGAATGATGATTATTCAGGATCGATACGAAGATTTTAAAATCGTTCAACTAGTGATGCCAAATGCCAAATATATCGTCCAAGTATCTTAAGTATAATATAGGTTTTTTAGGACATTTTAAAAGGGCAGTCTCTTCCCACTCCGCCATATAAATGTCCGCGTATGCGGGGGAATACTTCCTCCCCACCGCACACCCTGACATATGTAAAAAATATTTTCCATCAAACTCGAAGTCATTCCTAGTTAAGGTAATTTCCAAGAGTTCTAATAAAATCTTATCTGGGCGCTGGGGATCTGGGTATTTGTTAAAAATATTCGAAACTGCTCTTAAGCCTAAATTCGTGTCTATATTAGTGTATAAGGAGTCAATGTCCATTGTGAATATGTAGCTATTAATGGGCACAGATAATTTGCGTAATTTATCGATAAAGTCATAAGTATCCTTTGTGTAACTAAGGTGTTTGTGTGATAGTGGATTTAAGAAATAATCTATATATTTAGTTATATTGTATGACTCTGAACTGCAGTCACTGACAATAGGACGACCATTAGGTATTACATGTGGGACAGACCATGTCTCAGGAGGTTTGTGAATTTTTGGGAGGAGATAAAATAATCTGGGTCTCGGCTCCAGTGGTTCCATTAGAAAAATTTTTTGTTTGAGAGTAATAAAATGCATTTTATATAATTGGTCTATTTTTTCATGTATTATTGTTTGAGTAGTGCTAAAGAGAGGTTGTGATAGTATTTTATAATATGATTTATCATTTAGTTGACGGTACGCTTCTTGTAAATAATTTTCTTTGTCCTGTATTACAATCTGTCCTCCTTTATCTGCACTTTTAATGATTATATTTTGATTATCCATTAAATCTCTTAAACATGATCTTTCCTCTTTATTAATATTACTTTTGGTATTAGGTTTCAGACGTAATTGGTGGAAAGATCTCAAATCCTTTCCTATTAAATCCTGTATTAAAGGAGAGACATCGCAGATAGATGGCTCCCAATTAGACTTCACTACAAAAGAAACCTCCTGTGTATCTTTTGGGGTATCTATAAAAAAGTCCAGCAATTTTATTCTACGATGATATCTGTACAAATCCTGTCTCAAATCCACACGGCTCAGTATTTTAGGCGTTGGGATAAAGGTTAAGCCCCGTTCAAGCAAAGAAAAATAGTACTTGATAAATTAGTAACGTTAGACAAATGGGGTGATATGATCGAATCATTATCACCTCTTATAAGTTTAATTGATTTCGCCATGTTCCCAGAATTTCGTCTGCTGATTGTTTGGTCCAATGTATTGGATCTAATGGATTCACTTAAAATTTCATTTTTTCCATGCGCTTTAGATACGGTATTTTTTGGGAGATTTTCCTGTTTAAGTCCGAAATCAAGTATTGTTGCTCCATCGGTAACAGACTGGAATAGTGTATTAGAGGGACAAAAATGTTGGCTTTAGGAAAGACTCTCTGGGCTGTGGAAACAAGCAGCTGCATGCTGCGCCAGATCGTAACCGCAGTTTGTTCTCACAGACAGTTGTTCAAACCAAATGACAGTACTACTTTTTGTACTTGTGGTTGCATGGGTAATCTCCTCAAAACATTTGTGATGTGCGTCGTAGTCGCTCCCGGATAGCTATCTATTTGTAAGTTATGTGTTGTGTAGCGGTGGTGCTGGACCCAAAATGCAGACAAAACAACTGAGGGAGATGGAGCAAAACTGAAGTTTAATATGAACTGAGGGGTGAGGGGACGTCTCCTGACGTAGGAAAGGTTGGGGAGGCAGGCAAGCACGGGGGGGGTTGGAGCAGGGAACGAAGGAGGGGGAAAGCGTGGCAGGGAAGGCGAAGCTGAAGGGTGCGGTGGCAGGGAGGCTTGGAAGTCCTTGAGCTGGATCCTGAGGGCAGAGAACACAGGTAAGAAAGACTGGAAATCTCAGGTAGAAGTTCACAAAGGTAAACAGGCCGATCTACCACGTAGCGGTGACAATCTGGCAGCGAAGACACAGGAGACCAGCCTTTAAGTACAGCTCTGGATGATGATGATGAGTCTCAGGTGTGCTGCTGAGATGAGAGCAAGATGAGGCTCTGATCTTACAAGGTTGGTTTTCAGCCAAGAGACGCTAGGTGGAAGGCAGAGAGCCTCCATTCTCCCTGGAACAAGTTACAAGTCATTGATTTAACCAGCACTATCACTCCAAAGCCGTTTAATTAAAGGTTGAATATGGAGTTTTACCAGAATACCACAATCTATTGATCAAGGTAGGCAACAACAACAACAGAAAAATAATTCCTGCAGTCAGTTGCCAGACCTTTGCTAAGTGTAACAGACCATTGCTAGGGACGCTGCTCTGATCAGAGTGGCACAGAGAAGAATTATGCAGGATCTGTTTCATTTTTACCGTCAATAAACAGCTTTGGACAAATTGTGATGTTAGATAAATGACTTCTAGCTTGTTACAGAGAGAGTGGAGGCTCTCTGCCTTACCCCGTCAGCGCCACGGAACGTCAGCGCTGCGGTCACCGGAGCTGAACGCTGCCACTCTAATCAATGCTCACATTTCCATCAGGATGTTATAAGGACAATGGCAGACAGGACTGAAAATGATAAAAATGTGATTTTAAATTAACTTTACAGAAACTAATGAGGTATCTGAAGTTCAACTTGTCTGATGTAAATTTGGAGGTGGCTCAGGGGCTAAATGACATAAACTAGGGTGTTTACAGGAAAAGTGTTTATATTATTGTCAGGACCACAAGGAGGAAATGGATGGGTATGGTGACTCTGGAGGAAGTTGATATAGGGGCCCCAGGAAAGGTTAAAGTGCCCCATAGGATAGGGTTTCCGTATGTTTTGTATTGTTTCAAAGATGAACTCTGTTCTAGGTGGTATAACTCAAGTTATAGACAATAACAGCTCCCCTATATAAGTTGAGGTTTAGGATTGTGATGCTCAGAGTGATTTGCATTGGCACTGGATCCTCTCCAAGCAATCCTGGATGCTTGTCTTCGATGCTGAACTTATTTGTAATAAACCTTTTTATATACAAGAAAGACGGTGTCAGCGGAGAATTTTTTCCTTCATCATCTTCACATCATCACCACCAAATAAACAACACTAACTTTGAGTAATATGTTCAGGATTATTGCGTGATCTTGTGATCTCACGTGAATACGGCCGGCTCGCAAGGCAGCGCTGCGCTGCTGTGACGCGCCCGGTGGGGATTGACGCTGGGGCAGAGGACGGAGCAAAACCGCGGGGCAGCCGTTCCACGGTGCTGACGGACCCAGTCCGGTGCTGAAAACCAAACCTGCGTTCAGAGCCTCGGACCCGGTGTCACAGCTCTCGTCTTGTGAAAAAAAAAAAGCTCTCGTCTCTGTGGCGGTGGATTCTGCGACACAAACATGCCCCGTAAACCGTAATCTCTTGTTTATGACAGATAAGACTGCACAAATACACGCATTTGATAATCCATTTGATAATCCATCGATCCACCGATTGATTATAAAAAGGCTTCGTTGAAAACAAAAGTAAATGACCGGGAGGAAGCTTAGGAAAACAGCAGAGAAATGAGCCACAATTATTCTGCACCCCTCTAAACGCACCGTGGGTGTATTATTTTTTTTAAAAATATAGCTTTTAATAAACATTCTCTATATTCAACCTTTAAGGTAAAAATGAAACAAAGTTTAGACAGAAATCATAGTTCCTCTTTAACACTTGTAGTCTCACAACTACAGCACATCTACAAAGGAATAGCAATCAGGATCACAGGCAAAAAACTGTATAGTACAGGAACTGTAAACTACAGGTTTACTCAGGCTGAGACACAAGACTGTCTTCTACTGTAGGCTATGGCTAAAGTTGCTCCAGGGGTTGATTTACATCACTTCCAGCAGGGACAGACTTGTATGCATACATTATCCTTTTACACATACACAAATTTAAAATTACACCCTGACATGGGTGTTTAAGTAAAGTGTTATCTTAACAGTGTTTATATTAAATTTGGCCGAATTTCTGCTTTTAACAGGACACCGATCCAGAAGACAGACAAACAAAAGGGGTCCAAATGGGAGGGCTCACCGTGTTCATGGATGATGGTGCACCGGCCTCGCTTCAAAGTGTTAACAGCATTGCTGTGGTGTTGGAGGAGACTATTGTGCTTGAAGACATTCCAGACCTTCCCACTGCCTTTGCTTGCCTGTTTGGCCTACTTTATGCATTGAACATAGAGTTCCCAAGACATCTCAGATATACGTTTGAAACAGTGCAGCACATCTTTATGGAGCTTACACCCTCTTGTTCACAGCGTGTGCAGAGCCTGAAAACAAAGCTCTTGCTGTAAGAAGCCTGACAACAACTCTTAGTCACAAGCCCATTTTTATTTACATTACATTTGATTTTTTGTTATTTTTTAGTTATGTGGGCTCACTTTTGGGCCTGACTTTTTTTTCACTCGATTAAAAATGTTAACATTAGGGGGAAAAAAGCAGGGCTTAAAGTATTCCGGCACCGTGCCGGATCTCCGGCATGTGGCGTTTGACTGCGAGTCATAAATTTTTTTTAAAAAAAGTAAAATAATAATAGTGACAATATGCCACACTTCGTTTTTCTCCTCCGACTTAACCTGTAGCGTGTACACTATGACCTCTCGGTTACCTCCGAGTGGTCTTGAACGCAGCATCCAGGCCAGCGTTTGTTTGACCGAAATCCAAAGATGGAGGAGAAATTCATGAAGCCAGGGGAAGACGTCCTAACTGAAAAAGGACTTAAAAATAAATGGTGCTGGGCGTGGACAGAAGAAAGGGGCGAAGACGGCAAGCCTTTTGGTAGCTGGTGCCAAAAATTAAGAGAGCCAGGTGCTTGTTTCTGTGTGTTGTGCGCGAAGAAGCTAATATATGCAAGTAGCAGCAAAAAAGTTCTTCGACGTCACGAAAGTGTCCCTGGTGGGTCAGTGGGCCGGCCCGGTACGGCGTGGTGCTTAAGTGACGCGCTGACGTTAGTGTGTTTACATTTTTCTACCGTCTATGAGGGAGAGGAGTGACTAATTAATGCTAGTGATGAGCATTAATTCTCGGTCCAAACCTGGCCAAAAAAAAAAAAAAAAGAAAAACAAGAAAGAAAAAAAGAAAAGAAGAAGCAGCCCGGCGCCCAGCCCGCCCTCACCAAGTGATTCTGATTCTCGGCACGAACCGGCTTGAACCAGGGCGTCCGGTCGGGTTGGGCCGTCCATGCCTCTTATTAGGAGCCCAAAAGAGCAACAAAAGAACAGGCAGCCCAGTCCAGAGAGCAGAGGGACAGAGAGAGACAGCACAGCAACAGGTGTGTGTGTGTGTGTGTGTTTGTGTGTGTGTTGAAAGGCTGGTCCAGGCCAAAAGATTTTTAAAAATTTGTTCTGTTTTTGCTCTCCAGCCTCAGCTCTCCACTAGACCAGTTTCATACACTCCAGCCATTCGTGCCATTGCAATGATAGGAACTGCAGTCACTCAGTTACTAAATCTGCTTTTTTTTTTTTTTTTTATCTGAAGCAGTGTTGTCTTTTCCCTCTATTTTCTCCTCAGAGTACACCAGAATGCCTCATTTATGTGTTAAAAATCACATTTTTTTTCTGGGGGAGTGCCCACAGACCCCCTACAGTACTTTAGTTCTCAAGTATGGTGTGTTTGAGTGAGTGAATGACAGAGAGAGAGAGAGAGAGAGAGAGAGAGAGAGCCAGGTCTGCGTGACCGGGAGGGGGATGCTAGTCAGGTGGGTGGCTGTAATGTGATAATATTATTTGTCTAGCTTGCTAACTTTTAGCACAACGCATTTAGGCTAGTTTGGCTGTAAAAACATCAGTATTGTGTATGGACCAGGGCCAGACAGCACTCAGTGGCATTAGCCAACATTGACAGCATCCACCACCATCATCCGCCCAAGTGGGCCAGTCAGGTACTAAATTCCCAGGCCACTTTTTTGCCTCAGTCCGCCCCTGGCCAGCACTAATGACAGATCGTGTTTGTGAGTTGAAAATACGTGTGTGCGCGTTCATTGCTGAACATGATTTATCATTCACGATGATAAACCCCCCCGGGCTTGTTTGTGTGCAGTGTACTTGCACCTGTATTGATAGATAGAGATTTCATTCTCCTGCATATTTGCACTATTTATAATGGTGTTACTAAGCTCAGGATTGTTATCACAGTGCTTTTGAACTGTGTTGTAGTTTGGACTCTTTTAACATGTCCACACCAGTCTGCATCTTTTTGTTTGTGTGCAGTCTACAGTACTTGCACTATTGGTAGATACTAAGAGATTTCATCCTCCATTTAATGTTTAAATAAACATGTTTTACTGAACTAGTATTATTTGTATTTGTATCATATATAGGCATAATAGAAAAGTTTTAGTTGCCATAACTTCTCATGTTTGAGAGTATTTATAAGTACAACTCAAAATGTTGAGTTTTGATGCATGTGAAAGGTATCTTATCTGAAACAAAAATAATTAGTTGAGACTGCTGAATTTTAAGTGTTTAAAAAATCTAAATTTGAAGTTATCGCAACAAAAGATAATTTGTTGTCTTAAATTTATGTAGTTTTCTTCAAAACTTGAGAGTTTTAGTTGGACTCAAAACGCAAAAATCTATTGCAGCCAGTTTTTGAGTTTTCATAGCCCTTTATTTTTTACGGTGTAGTTAGTTATTGATTTGCTGCTGCTGTGCATTTGTGTGTCTTTCTGTCTCTCTGTTTCTATCTATCTATCTATCTATCTATCTATCTATCTATCTATCTATCTATCTACAGAGTGTTCTCAATAGCAGTTCCTCAAATTCACAAAATATAAATAACTTATTGACTTCAAAAAGTAATAAAGCCGGGAAACAGTGCCTTAGAGATCTCATGTTTTTTCCTTTTTATTTTTCATTTCATTCTTTCTAGTTCTGCAATGATTTTTTGCAGTTGCAAGGAATGAGTAAATGACAATAGACCAAAAGACAATTATTTGTTTTTATTTGGCTGATAAGCTAAATATTAAACCATGTCATTTATTTTTTGAGGATATGAAAATTAAATAGCAATGTACTATTCTTCTAACATTTCTTCATTTTCTGAAGTGCACAGCCAGCACAACAACATGTGTCACAGCCACAAACAAACCACTAAAAACTTAACTGTTGTACTGAAAAATAATTCTCAAGAGAATATTAGTTGTAACATAAACAAATGTTAAGACAAGACAAGTATGATCTACAGCTGGGGAGTCCAAACTTTTCTTAAAGAGGGCCAGATTTGACAATGTGAAGATGCCAGTTCTTGTTTTCTTTCACATCTGGAGTCAGATAACATGAATAAATTGTATTGTAAATTGATCATGTTCATTCTAAACATGACTTATTATGAGTAATGCAAAGTCTGTTAACATTTAAGTTTAAAACGTATCACTCTTGCTCTTGTCTTTAACAAAATCATTCAGAAAGTAATATTTTGTGTGACATCTACAGGTATATAACACCAGCAGTTATGTCCTTAAAGGTTCAAATGTTTCGTTGTGTCACCCAAAAAAGCCAAATCTTCTGGCTATACAGTATCTGACAATCCTACTGTAGCAGGCCATAAATACTATATTATAAAAATGAAGCTTTGGACTGCATGAAATCGGCCCCTGGGCCGTACTTTGGACGCCTCTGCTCTACAGCATGTTGGCATCACAGGAGTCTGGCTGCAGTATCTTCAGTGTAACAATGAGCCTAATTGATTTTCTAAACCATGGATAAAAAAGGGCATAGATCAGAGGGTTTAGACAGGAGTTAAAATAGACCAAACATATTACAAAATTTGCAGCAAAAGTACTGCTCAAGTCTTGTTGCCCTACAACACAATAATATGGGCAGAAACATGACAGAAACACAACTATAACAACACCAAGAGTCTTTGCTGCTTTCAATTCAGATTTCTTAGCAGTTACTTTCCCTGATTTCTGGAGTGTAACAGCTGCAATGTGGGACCTCATGGCATGAGCCTGAGACACAGCCACCACAAATACTCTCATATACAAAACAACAATAACAGTGATGGGAACTATGAAGGAAAAAATAAGGTCTAGAAGTGCAGCAATGTAGTCAATGGCAATGACACAGTCTCCAGAGCAGGATATCTGGCTTGGTGGTTTCAGGGTATGCTTCAGAATTAGACTTTGAAAGATTACAGAAAATATCCAACACAGACAAATACAGACTTGAACTCTTTTTTGTGTGATTTGAGTGGAGTAATGCAGAGGATGACAAATAGCCACATAACGGTCAATAGATATAATCACCATGGTTCCTATCGAGGCAGAGGTAATAATGTATCCTAGATAGTGAAAAAGAGTACACAACATGTCACCAAGGGACCAGCATCCGTCTAAGACCATTATTTGTAAGGCCATGAGGAAGCCCACGAAGAAATCTGAGAAAGCCAGAGAGAGGAGGATGAAGTTGGTGGGGGTGTGGAGCTGCCTGTGGACACCAACAATATATGTATCATTATTTGTAACATCAATCATCATTCTGATAAAAGCAACTTGAGCAAAGACTGAAACACAAAATCATAACTTGGAAAAATTCCACTGTCTCTGTTAATGTTTTTTTTTTTTCGTTTGTATTTTCTTTTTTCATCACTATCTATCATAGTCATTATAAATTAATGAATTTCTACTTGAAGTGAGAGATAGAGATGATGACCAGCAGGTTAAGAGATGAAGTGAGAAGAGCGATAAAGGACAGCAGAATGTAAGCCAGCATCGACTCTAAGTGAGGAGTAATTGGTTTCCTGCAGGAGGTGTTGAGCAGTTGTGAAAGGCAGAGCTCATTTCCCTCCAAAGTCTCCATCACCAGAGAGAGTTGAAGCTGCTGAGCTCTGGCAGCGTTCTGACTAAAGCTTTCTGTCGTACAACTGATTTATCGGCATCATTCCTGCCCACCCCTTCTTCCTTCTCATCCTCAAAAGCATTAATTTCTCTAAAGGATATACCATGAACGCCTTGTTGTCGCAGTGGTTACACATTTACAAGATGAATAGTCCGCTGTCGGACTTCCCCTGAAAGCAACTTAGATGCACATTAAAACACAATTCAAACCAAGTGGCTTTGTTGACATGACTGCAATACAACATTGCCAATGAATATAAACATAATTGTGTATGTACACAAACTAGCATATACAATAAAACATGAACAATATTCCAAAACACCTGACAATAGATCACAGCAACACCATCGGCTGATGTGATTTCAGCATAGACATCGCAACTTTTCTCTGCAGCATTATAAATTGGTCATGTGGTGAACTTTAGGTCTTCATTAAACATTAAACATCCTTCATCTTTAAGCCAATGAATAAAAGAAAATGTGAAATCACAAAACATGGAACATGAAAGAGATTTATTTTGTCTAGAATGCCCCAAAACAATGTCATCCATTCAAAATTCTGCTAATTTAATTCTGCCATAATGTCAAATAAGTTACATTACATAATGTGGCCCATGCAAAAGTGATACATTTGCACGGTTAATTTTTTTTTTTTTTTACAGTTTGCAATTCTAGCAAACAACATATTAGCAAAATGGCATAGAACATTCTCCTTCTCCTTCCACCTTCTCTAACAAATGCATAACTTCCAATGTGTTTATTATGTGAACAAGTTTTTTCAAATGAGGCGATGAAACCCTCACGTCTCTTATGAAGATCCACCCGGATAAGGCCGACTAGTAGCATCCCTTCTTCCAGGCCCTCGAAGAGAAGCACAGTGGGAGCACCATTAGCGGTCTCTTCGCCACGAAAAGCAGCCAAAACGATAGTGGGCTGGTGGCATCCTACAACATCTCCATTCTTACTCGAAACTGTGCCACTGATGCCCTGGTGGTAATGCCTTTCCACCTATCAGATCACTTTTTTATCCAGTTTAATGTCACTCTATCAGAGCAACCCTCTGCTCCTCCACCAATGGTTATGTTCCGCCGCAACCTCAACAACTCCAACCCATTTCTCCTCTATTGTCGCCTCTGCTCTACCTCCACTCAGCACATTCTCCTCTCTGAAGGTTAACGATGCCACTGACTCATGTCTGGACAAACTGTGTCCTCTATCTACGAGGCCTGCTCGATCCAACCAATCTCACCCATGGTTGAATGATACCCTCCGATTGCTGCGCACCAAGCTCAGAGCTGCTGAAAGAAAATGGCTCAAATCCAAACAATTCCAACACGACAGTGCTGAACACAGGAGCCCCTCAAGGCTGCGTGTCCAGCCCTCTGCTCTTCACTCTGCTCACCCACGATTGTACTGCAGTGAACAGCACAAATCACATCATCAAGTTCGCTGATGACACAACTGTGGTGGGGCTGATCAGTGGAAACGAAGAGGTCCCGTACAGAGAGGAGGTAGAACAGCTCACTGATTAGTAACCTGTCCCTCAATGTAGACAAAACAAAAGAGGTCATTGTTGACTTTAGAGGAGCCCCCGCTAAACATCAACGGCTCCCCTGTGGAGATTGTCCAGAGCTCCAAGTTCCTGGGCGTCCACATCGCAGAGGACCTCACATGGACCCTGAACACCAGACACACCGCTAAGAGAGCTCAACACCGTCTCTACTTCCTGCGGAAGCTGCGGAGAGCTCACCTGCCACCTCCGATCCTGGCCACCTTCTTACAAAGGGACCATCAAGAGCATCCTCGGAAGTGTAATCACAGCGTGGTTTCAGCAACTGCACCGTCTCCGACCGCAAGGCCCTACAGCGCATTGTGAGGACAGCTGAAAAGATCATCAGCTTAAGGTCTAACACTGCCAGGATGGGAGACAGTTTCTTCCCACAGGCAGTCAGACTGTTGAACAGCAAAATGTAAACGTGCACATATATCCATGCACATTGCACCATGTTTATCTGCTGCCGCCTAATTGTTTTATTCAATATCTACTGTATCTATCAATCTATCTATCAATATCATACTGTATATATTCATACAGCCATATATATGTATATAGCCCTTCTTGTTTTTTGTAATGTGTGTGCACTTGGCTGCACTATGTTCTATATGTTATATGTTCTATGTTCTATGTAGCACCATAGTCCTTGGCAAAATACTTTCTCGTTTCACTGTGTACTGTGTATATGGTTGAAATGACAATAAACCCCCCCTTGAACCCTTGAACCTTGATGGTGCCCCTCTATGGTTGGCAGGTTCTGTGGCTTCACTGCTCTGCTGAAGGAGCAGGTCTTGCATGTGATGACAGTCCATTGTGTCTTGCACCACCACAACCTTGTGGCCAAATATAAAACTCCAGCTTTCAATGAGTCTCTCAACATTGCTATCAAGGCAGTTGGGAAGTCTTCTCCACACTGATGTCCACTGGCTCTCAAGAGTGTCTCAGGTGTCTCTCAGGTGTCTGAGGTTCTTACTGATGACCATCTCCTCATTTACATCGACCACCAGACGATGGTTAAGGCCAACTTGGAGATCCACTTCAGGGACCTCTTGGACCTCGACATTCCCATCTGGGTCATTCAGCTCTTTCAGGTGGACATGGTTGACTGTGTTACCCGGTTCTCTAGGAGAAGGCCAGGCTCCTTCTTCTTGCTTTCCCAACCATTTATCTGGTTGAGCAGGGATTCAGCCAAGTCCTCCACATGCAGTCCAAGTACTACAACTGCTTGGACTTGATGGCTTCAGGTGCACTACGGCTAAAACTCACCTCTCTGCAGCCCGCATTGAAGAAACTGGCAGAAAAACACCAGGTTTCGGCTCTCACTGAGTAGATAATTATTGGTTGGGATTTATGTTTGGCTGTTGTTTGTGATACTCAGTTAAAGTTTCAATGTTACATTTCTAGCCGTTCTGATTGGCTGCTCTTACCTAATTTAAGTTCAATGTTAAATTTCGAGAGGTTGCATTTTCTTGTAAACACCTGTAAATATATTTTCTGTTCACAAGGCTTCTTTGTTCTCTGGGAAACAAATAAATCTGTTCTTTGTCATTCAATAATTTTTTGATGATTTTTGATGATAGAAATGGTAACAACAACAATAATAATAATAATTATTATTATTATTCAGGGCAATTATCCCACATTTTACTGCCCTCACCCCCTCCTAAAGGACCTGGATTATGGATAGGTGGTGCCAGCCCAAAAAAGGTGGAGAACCACTGAAGTACAATATTTAAATCCAAGATGGTGCCACAGATGGCAGCCTCAGTATATTGCACTCTCCTGTACTTTTTGTGCTTTTATTCAATTGCTGTGTTTCTTCTCTCCTTGACAAACTGAGAATGGTAAATGGACTGTACTTATATTGCCTTTCTAGTCTTCCGACCACTCAAAGCACTTTACAGTACGTATCTCATTCACCCATTCATACACATTCATACACTGATGGCATTGGCTGCCATGCAAGGTGCCAACTGCTCATCAGTTTGTAGTAGGTAACCATTCATACACATTCACACACCGATGGCGCAGCCTTCGGGAGCAATTTGGGGTTCAGTATCCCACACGGAAAGAACCTATATAAACATATAAGTTTTAATATAGGTTTTGATATAGGTTTCGAATATATGCGACATATATAAAATTGGCCGTTTTCATATATTATATGTACATATACGTACATATATGTACATATATGTACATATGACACATATATGTACTTATATGTACATATAATATATGAAAACGGACAATTTTATATATGTCGCATATATTCGAAACCTATATCAAAACCCATATTAAAACTTATATGCACATATATGTACACATACATATAGTGTCATATATGTTCACCTATATATGCACCTATATGTTCAGCTATATAAGTACCTATATATATGCACCTATATGTTCACCTATATATGCACCTATATGTTCAGCCATATAAGTACCTATATATATATATGCACCTATATGTTCCGCTATATAAGTACCTATATGTTCACCTATATATGCACCTTCCATGTTCACCTACATATGCACCTATATGTTCCGCTATATAAGTACCTATATGTTCACCTATATATGCACCTACATATGCACCTATATGTTCACCTATATAAGTACCTATATATGCATCTATATGTTCACCTATATATGCAGCTATATGTTCACCTATATAACCTATAACAGAGTGATTATTTTGCATTGATAAAAGAATAGGGTCTCATCATCGTATTGAACACATTTATGAACAGAGAGTCAATAACATGCAACACTGTACCACAGATAAACATGGTGGTAGACAGGAATGACAACTTAATTTTAAAATAAATTGATAATACAATATTCAGGCACACTGCACTTAGAAATTTAATATTTCATTGTCTACTCACCCCATATTTCCACGAATTAACAATAAACAACAAAGCAATGAACAACATCACACACCCTGGAATGTCAATGTGTTGCCTTCTTGGCATCATTTATTTGTCTATTTGTATTGCTTTGCAAAATCATGGAGCAGGCGTCCCAATGGACCATTATTAAACTGTTTTTTACCCAGCCATTCATTCCACTCAATCATAATCAGATGATCTCTCAGTAGATCCTTGGTGCGATTCCCCCGGAGTCTCCCGATGGTCTCCTTGTAACTCCTCCAGGCCCTCTCAATGTGCTGAGTGTGGCAGCCTGTATCAGCATTGACATACTCCACACTGTGGTTGACTGTATAATGCTTGTATCCAAATTATATGGTAGGCCCGCCAGTCATCAATCAGTATTGTGGATCCCGTCCGAACATGGTGCAGAACCAGTGGGATCAGCTCTCGTCTGGTCCGTCTTTCCACCAAGCGGAGAACAGGCATTGTCCTCTGTCCTCTGTGCTTCACACCCAGCATTCCAAACACCCACTTTTCCCGTGTCCACCCACCAACATCTTTTGAGCAGCCCTCCAACTGTCCTCTCAGAATTTCCAGCTTTATGACAGCCTGAAGAACTCTTTTGCTTTTTAAACACTGCATCAAGCCTTCAGGAAACTCCATGGGATCTGGAAGTTGTCAACCCAGTCTGCAGAAGTAATCCGGCGGGTGGACGACGGGGAGAAACTGACTGAAGAGCATGTTGAGGAAGATGGAGAAGACAACGCTGACTGGCTATGGCCTTCATTGGTTTGTGCTGTAGAATAGAATAGAATGCCTTTTATTGTCACTATACAAAAAGCCAGGACCAAAGAGTGGAATCAACAAAATGTATTTAAAATTATCTTTTATCCTTGGTTACAGACCTACTTCAGACCTACTTCAAAAAAGGTTGTCAAAATTACTTACTGGTTTGTTTACAGGCAGCTACCAATCTTCTTGCTTGAACTGGTCTCAGTGTTGAAAGCAGATCAGCTTCCTGAATGAAGTGGAAATCCTCAGTGGTCTCTAAAATATCTTGGCTTGAGGCTGGGAGGTCTGGCAACACCTTTGTGATGGCACTGTGTATGTTTATTTGCTCTGGATCATCCATTTCTGAGTATGAAAGTGAATAAAGCACAATTAACCCCAAAACTGACAGTCCAAGACAGTCAATGTCTAATGACTAATGTCTTAGAACATCTGAAGAAGACTCGAGTGAGTGCTCTCCTGACACACAGTTCTGCCGCAGATCAGATTCTAACAAACATTTCAAACTCTCTCACAGGCACATAATAGACAAACCTATCTATCCTGTGCTGTCTGATCTCTTCCTAAAAACATTTTCTTAGGGGCTCCACATAGTTGAATTTTTCTTTGAAAGCTGTTTGCATTGGCCCTGTATGACATGCAGCGAACAGATCAAAAAAGATCATAAAAGGATTATGTCCTCATCTGATAATGATGTGTCATTTTTTAGCAGTGAAGTAAGTTTACTCAAAGTATATGTGTGACCCAACTCATGTATGTTTTGCATTTCCTCAACAACGTTCTGTATAGTTGAAGCAGGCAGAAGGAACTGGCCCTGCAAACTGACATTTCTAAGATAAAGATCACTGAAATTTTCAGATATCCAAATCAGCTTCATCTACACCTGTTGCTGGACCTGCATCATAGTGAGGGACAAAGTCACCTGACTCAGGTGGAGTAGATGTTGACGGATGAGAAGCAGATTCTCTGTACACGTCACTTACACTACTGACTGAAAAACCTCTGTGCTTCTGGGACGTATGTGTGGTAAATGAAGACTTGAAGAATGAAGAATAATTTTTGCATCCTCTCACTGGACAACTTCCTTCTACAATATGCTCCTTCAAGTGAGCAATCAGTTCTTTAGTTTAATTTAAATGTAGCAGACCTATGTAAACATAACATAACGTTAGTACAAACCTTCAAGAAAGCTTTGTTTACTATCACACTGGAACAAATTCTTTAGACATGCAGACATCTCTCAAAACGATAATTGTACTTACGTGTTCTTTAGTTGCGTTGTTCCATCACAAATTAATCCCCACGGAAGAAAAAACAAACAAACTGCACCGCCATGCAGAACCGCCGCGCAGTTTGAATTGCGTCACCGTTACGTTGTGCTTGTCTCTTGCTCCTGTGTGTGTGTGCTCGCGTGTCTCTGCCTCCGTCACTGGTTGGCGGGCCTCACAGGTTCAGCAGGTACCGCCCCCTCCTCCCTCTCCCCCCACCAGTCAGCTGAGAGCAGAGTGCACACAGTTTTGTCCACACCCTCTGCAGTCACAGCAGGCCTGTTTTTGAGGATTATAATGCTGAACTCAAAAAGTACTCAAAAGTACACATTTGCAAAATCTGACATTACGGTATTTCACATTATTACTGTGAAAATGTGTGTTTTCCACATATTATGACAGTAAAAATTAAAGTTATGTATCGCTTCTGGACTTGGGGTGGTATACTATTTTCGGTTTCTGGTGTTTTACTGTCCATACTGACCATAATTTTTTTTCTTTTTTTTTTCAAACGTTTTTTTCACCATATTTTTAACATCTTATTTCTGTATAAATTAAGGTGTGTTCTTGCTGAATTGTTAACAGTTTTATACCGTAAATTTAAAAGTACACATCACCAAAACTGTCATTTAAACAGCATAATACCGTTAATCAAGAAAAAGTAGGAAATCAACACATTTTGTAAGCTGAACATTATGTAAATAAACATTATATCTCATATTAATTATTTTTTAAATAGTTTTTTCCTTGTAAGGGACTTTGGACAAATATGCAGTTATTACCCTGAGCATAAAACTATGAGCATTTATGACAGTTGGAAAAGTGAGATATATGAGCTACCAGTATATAGGAGACATACCTTGTATGTGGATATAAAGAAGCAATATAGGAGACCTATATGCCTTGTATATGCACATATATGCACCTGAATTTGGCCTATATGAGACCAAAATGCGGCATATATATTATCATATATGCACATGTATGATTTATATATGCAGCATATATGCACATATATTCTGCATATAGGTTTCATATATGCGCACATATCCTCATATAGGTTTTTTCCATGTGGGATCTTGCCCAAGGACACTTCGACATGCAGACTGGAGGGGATCGAACCGCCGATCTTCTGATTAGTGGACGACCCGCTCTACCTCCGAGCCACAGCTGCCCTCCAGCACCCTCCCCCGGTCCAGGAGGGACGTACAGCGTTTCGGTAAGGATTCACGGGGATACACATCAGGAGATGCTGGCTAGTTCACCAGAATCTGATTCGACCCGGAGCTTTGATAGAGGCAGGCTGGGTGGATATTAGGTGTGTGCATGGGGATATTCACAGATACCCTGTAGTACCAGTGGAAATTCGGTTTAAGGGTAAAAAGCATAGTGTGAAGGCTGTGGTTAGCTCCTGCGTGACGCACTCCCTGATTCTGGGTACTGATTGGCCATTCACGGCCGACAGGGACATGGGATATGTACGCTGTGCTGTGGTGATGCGAGGTTGTCCGACAGGTTGTCTGTTAGTCAAGAAAGATGGGTCTATCCGGTTCTGTGTGGACTATCGCAAGGTGAATGATGTTTCACAGTTTGATACCTATCCTATGCCCCGGGTCGATGAACTCCTGGATCGCCTGGGCACTGCTCGCTTTTTTACGACGCTGAATTTGACCAAAGGCTACTGGCAGATTCCCTTGTCTCCAGAGTCTAAGGAGAAAACGGCCTTCTCCACTCCGTACGGTTTGTACCAATTTGTCACACTTCCGTTCGGGTTGTTCGGGGCCCCAGCCACATTTCAACGCCTCATGGACCAGGTGCTGTGCCCACATGCTGCATATATATATATATATGCTGCCGCCTACCTGGATGATGCTATCATCCACAGTAACAGCTGGGCGGAGCATGTGCAGCAGGTGGCCACGGTGCTCGAGTCACTGAGGCAGGCGGGGCTCACGGCCAACCCGAAGAAGTGTGCAGTTGGATGGAAGGAGGTACGGTATCTGGGGTACCACTTGGGCGGCGGGCAGGTGTGTCCACAGATAGATAAGACAGCAGCGATTGCAGCCTGCCCAAGGCCCAAGACCAAAAAAGAGGTGCAGCGGTTTTTGGGGCTGGCCAGCTATTACCGGCGATTTATTCCCAACTTCGCAGAGCTGACCAGCCCCTTGACTGACCTCACTCGAAAGGGTGCCTCAGATCCAGTCCAGTGGACGGAGCAGTGCCAGGTGCTGCTTGAGAGGGTAAAGCAGGCCCTCTGTGGGGAGCCTCTTCTCCACACACCTAACTTCTCTCTCCCTTTTGTCCTGCAGACTGATGTGTCGGGCAGAGGGCTGGGGGCCGTTCTGTCCCAGCAGGTACAGGCCCTCGACCGCCCGGTTCTCTACATCAGCCGGAAGCTGTCCAAAAGGGAGACCAGGTACAGCACAGTGGAGAGGGAGTGCCTGGCCATCCGGTGGGCGGTCGATGCTCTGCGGTACTACCTGCTGGGGCGCACATTCACCCTCTGCTCACACCACGCTCCCCTCCAGTGGCTCGGATCACCCGTTGGTATCTGGCACTGCAGCCATTTAAGTTCAAGGTGATCCATAGGCCGGGGGCACAGATGGCTGTGGCCGACTTCCTTTCCCGCTCCCATGGGGAGGGGGGGGTTAGGCCGGACGGCTCCCCGGCCTAAGTCGGGCGGTGGAGGTATGTGGAGGGGGCGTGGTGCATCAGCTGCAGGAGAGAGGTGTGGAGAGGGCTCAGGAGAGCAGCGCCAGGTGAGAGTGATTAGCACACCTGCATCCTGTTGAGCTAATCAATCTCTCCTTTTAACACAGTAGCGCGCTGGACCTGGAGGAGGGAGACCAGACACGACACAGAGAGAGACACACACAGCTGTTGGCAGCGTGAAACTGAGAGTATGCCTGCGAACGACACCGAATGATGTGTGAATGTGTTGTGATCTGAAATAAAACGACTAAAACGTCACTGCTCTCTGATTGATTCTCTGCTGAAGAACTCACAGTGGCATCAGGCTACGCCACAATCATTAACATGAACAAACTCAGATCAATCTGAAAAATACACTGGAAAAAATGCCCCTTCAAAAATAAGTAAAAAAATAACAAATACAAGATGTTTTTTGCTTGTAATAAGAAAAAAATCTGCCAATGGAATGAGTGAAAATCGGCTTGTCAAGATTTCTTAAAATAACAAGTGGTGATATTTAGGACTTTTGAGATAAAAGTGATCTTGAAATTAGGTAGGAAAACTCCTTTTGAGGTATATTTTACTAGTATTAGAAGGTGTGTATCACAATAAACTTGTAATGCTCAAAAGTAGCATTTTCCCCCTAAAAAGTAGCTTTTTGTTTTTTCACTGTTCATGACATCCCCCTTATATCAAGTGCATTTAACTTATTTTAAGTTCTAAAATAATGACACTGTCCTAGATTTCAGACCATCACCAACTTGAAATAAGATTAGAAAGGGATTATTTAAGCATTTTAGGATAAAATATGTCTTGAAGTTATTCACTCTAAACAGTAGCAGTGCACTCAGCACTACCTGTCAACTTAACTGCCTAACGACGTACTTACTGCCGTTATAATCACCAAAAAGCAGAGAGTTAGTAACAGCAGATGAGAAAAACACAACTATTTCAGCCAAATATGAGCCTGGCAAGCCGCTGGCTCTTAACACATCAGCTAAATGACCAAGTGAGTAACTTAGCTTATTTACCTGTCTGCAGTAATTCAGTACAGGGCACAATGGATACCTTTACCAAATTTCATGCCAATCTATCTTATTTTTTGTCGTGCAAAATTTACATGGTTCGTTGTTGCATTTTAATCTGTGATCAACAAGTGAAGCATTCCGCTCTATTTTAAGAAAACATCAAAGGACATCTTTTGAACAGTGCCTATGTTCTTAAATTGTTGTATCTATAACTTCTGTACTTTATTTGCCTATCTACTTGCACTTTAGTATTTGCCTACTCACTCGCACTTTAGTACTTAATATTTTAATATTTTTGTGTTTGTTTTTTGTTGTTGTGGTCCGTCTGTCTTGATTGTTATGACGCGTGCTGCTGCCTTTCTTGGCCAGGTCACCCTTGTGAAAGAGGTCTTAATCTCAAAGGGTTTTTTATCTGGTTAAATAAAGGTTATAAATTAAAAAAAAAAACATAATTTTTGTGGTACAGTAGTAGCAACTCAAAAGTTCCCCTTCAAGCTGAAAGCCAGCTGAATGGCCGTCTTCCAGCCAAGTTCCAGCGGCTGGAGTGACTTCTTCTGGGCGTGTCTATTTTTTACTGTAACTCCACCTATTCATTGAATTACAGGGTATGACCAGGAGATGGCGCTTCTCTCACAGAATTGTTTTTACAGTTGTTCTACCTGGAGATGACGTAGCTTACACCCCTCATTAGCATTCTCATTGCTCAACCTTTTGTTTGCACTTAATGGGCTTTTTGGTCTCCCAGTGTCACACAAATCACAGAGCCAAAAATGCAGCTGGTTTGACTACCGTATACTATACAGTAGCCTTGTGATTTGAGTGTGTTCATGAACAAGAGGATGACTCATTTACTGTATTTTCATTTTTGTTCATCCCATAGGCTAAATCCTGCATAAATAAATTGAACCATAAATGAAACTCCATGCAGCAAGAACTTTTTTTTTGTGAATTTCCATTTAAAGAGGAAAAAAATATGAGTGATTAACAGCCTTTTCACAACTTTTTTTTTTTTTTTTGCATCAACCGATCCGCGGACCACTTGGCGCCGGTCTGTGGGGAGCGATCTTAACGGATCATGGATCGCAGGGGATCACATTACCCCCGAACACCAGCCAAGGACCAGCCAAGGACCAGTCAAGGACTAGTCACGGACCAGCCACAGACCCATCATGGAAACAGGGGAACTTTTGAGTTGCTACATCTGTACGTTTTAAGCCTACTCTTAAAAGTATTTACATTGTCTGCCTCCCGAACCCAAAATGGAAACTTTCCCATGCTATTTTTGGAGACTATAGGAATTACAAGAGTTCAAGTGAGGTAGTAAGGTACTATGAGCTCTTTAAGATATGATGGTGCCTGAGCATGAAGAGTTTTGTAGGTAAGCAGTAGGACTTTAAATTCTATTCTTGATTTTACAGGTAGCCAATGCAAAGAAGCCAAAATGGGAGAAATATGATCTCTGATCTTGGTTCCTGTCAGCAGCCTGATAACAATGAGTTACAATAATCAAAACTAGAAGTAACAAATGCATGGACTAGTTTTTCTGCATCCACTTGAGACAGGACTAACTTTGTTCTCTATCGTCTCGAGACTATCTCTCCACTCCGTTACATATTTCATATGTACAGGGAATGACCCCCCTGCAGGTCAGGGTACGTGGATACTTCTCTAAGATGCACCGGCTCGCCCGGCCACGCCCTCAGGTTTACCTATAAAGCACCTGTGCTGGCGTGGAATCAGTGATTGTTTGATCTCCACCTGTGTCAGGGTGCAGTGTGTGACAGTCCAAGTGTGATAGTGAAAGAGAAGTGTGTATGAGTGTTTGGGTTACAGTGTGAATACGCTTACCTGTTTTCAGTGAGATTGGGCGTCTGTCTACGGGCAGCCTCCCTGGATGCTGTTCCCTTCTTCTCTGTTTCTTCTCTCTTTCCTTTCTGCACTGCTTGCTGGTGGTGAAAAGGCAATAAGTCCCAGTGACGGTGCTTCTGGTAGAAAATGCTCCCGGATGGCTGTGAGTCCCGATACCGGCGTATTGCTCGTGCGTCCGCGAGTTAACGCGCCCGGTGGGACCCCTGTTGAGCGCTGACGTTAAGTCGGCAATCAGCAGCATTGTTCCAGCCAGTCCAGCCGGCGTCTCCCCGAAACCAGTGTATTGCTTGCGGGTCCGTGAGCTTACGCACTCGGTGGGGAACCTGTTATGCAGACCTGAGAGTCTGCTAAACAGCGGTACAAAATGCGGCCCAGGCCGGCGTCATCACCTGTGATCCCTGGTGTATTGCTCGCGGTCTCGTGAGTTAACACGCTCGGTGGGGCCGATGAGCACAGGTGAGCTGGCATCTCTCTACCTCCAGTGTGAAACACAAGCAGCTCAATAAGTCGCCCGAATTAGCAGCGGACATCTGCTCTGTAATGAGCCCTTCTCCCACAAAGTTAATAGGCTAACACACTACAGGCTAGTGTGTTAGCAAGGCAGGTAAGTATCAGCCAACAGGGACAGTTTTTTGTGGGTTGTGGTGATTCCAGGCCTTTAGAGGATGAGCACGATACATACGTGCCTGCTGTCAAAAGAAGAGAAAATAGTTTCTGCACGGTTGCAGTGGCAGAAAACTAGTAGTCTCAAAAAAAAGAGCTGTGAGAGGGGTGCTTCTGGGAAAAGCAAGTAACAAGCTCCTAAGGGCTATGGCGGCTGTGATTTCCTATACCAGCATATTTCTTGTGGGTTCGCGAGCTGACGCGCTTGGTGGGACCCATGCTGGGTGCAGACATTTAAGCTAACAGCAGTGCAAAAACTCCAGCTGGGCTAATATCAGCGGTTGTGATTCCTTCGGCGTATTGCTCATCGTGAACTAACGCGCTCAGTGGAGCCCCTGTTGAACGCAGACGTTTCAATCGGCAGCATATCCCAGCCAGTCGAGCTGGCGTCTCCCTGTTACCGGTGTAGTGCTTGCGGTCTCGTGAGCTAACACGCTCGGTGGGGGCCCTGTTAAGCGTGCAGGGCGACACTCCTGCCAGGGCCAATATCAACAGCCATAATTTCCTTAATATTTCTTGTGGGTTCGCGAGCTGACGCGCTTGGTGGGACCCATGCTGGGTGCAGACATTTAAGCTAACAGCAGTGCAAAAACTCCAGCTGGGCTAATATCAGCGGTTGTGATTCCTTCGGCGTATTGCTCATCGTGAACTAACGCGCTCAGTGGATCGGCAGCATATCCCAGCCAGTCGAGCTGGCGTCTCCCTGTTACCGGTGTAGTGCTTGCGGTCTCGTGAGCTAACACGCTCGGTGGGGGCCCTGTTAAGCGTGCAGGGCGACACTCCTGCCAGGGCCAATATCAACAGCCATAATTTCCTTAATATTTCTTGTGGGTTCGCGAGCTGACGCGCTTGGTGGGACCCATGCTGGGTGCAGACATTTAAGCTAACAGCAGTGCAAAAACTCCAGCTGGGCTAATATCAGCGGTTGTGATTCCTTCGGCGTATTGCTCATCGTGAACTAACGCGCTCAGTGGAGCCCCTGTTGAACGTGGACGTTTCAATCGGCAGCATATCCCAGCCAGTCGAGCTGGCGTCTCCCTGTTACCGGTGTAGTGCTTGCGGTCTCGTGAGCTAACACGCTCAGTGGGGGCCCTGTTAAGCGTGCAGGGCGACACTCCTGCCAGGGCCAATATCAACAGCCATAATTTCCTTGCATTGGCGTATTGCTCACGGGTCGTGAGCAAACACGCTCAGTGGGGCCCGTGTTGAACGCAGGCTTTCCAAGTCAGCTAACAGCTGTACAAAATTCAGGCCCAGGCTGACGTCGTAGGCGGTGATCCTTCATATCGGCACATTGCTCATAGTTAGTGGGCTAACGCGCCTGGGGGGGGGGGCCCTGTTAGGCGCAGACTTCCAAGGTCGGCTGGCAGCAGTACAAAACCTCTATCTAAAGAGTAGACCGTTGTCAATGGCTGCCATCCCTGGTATCGCCGTATTGCTTGCGGTTCGTGTGCTTACGCACTCGGTGGGGCCCCATTAAGTGCGGGCTTGGGAGTTGGCTAAGCAGTGGGAGCATACTCCAGCCGGTCGGGTTGGCATCTCCCCAATACCAGCGTATTGCTCGCAGTCATGAGCTCACGAGCTTGGTTAACAACGCCCCCCCCTATCGACGGTTCGTTGAAGGCTTCACCAAGCTGGCTGCCCCACTGTACAGACAGGCTGCTGAGTTGGCCGGGAGGAAGACACAGAGAGGACGGAGCACACCGGTTGGGGACGCATGGCCACCGGACTGTGAGAGGAGCTTCACTGAGTTTAAGGCTCGCCTCGTAAGTGCGCCAACACTGGCATTTGCTACCTTCTCCCTGCCTTTCATTTTAGAAGTTGACGCCAGCCACAGTGGATTGGGAGCTGTTCTGTCCCGGGAGCAGGAGGGGAAAGTGAGGCCAGTTGCCTATGCCAGCCGTAGCCTGCACCCAGCGGAGAAGAACTATAGCTCCATGAAACTGGAGTTCCTCGCCATGAAATGGGCGATGGTTGAGGTCACCAGTGTGTTGTGTGGACGGACAATAACCCCCTGAGCCATCTGGAGACGGCCAAGCTGGGCGCCACGGAGCAGCGTTGGGTAGCGGAGCTATCAGCGTTTGACTATAGTGTCCGGTATCGGCCCGGCCGCATCAACAAGAATGCTGACGCCCTTTCCAGACAGCCAGCTGCTGGGGCCCAGATTCTGGAGCAGAGGCTGCCTGGCACCGCTGTACCACCAGGTATTCAGGGGGCTGCAGGAGAGCATCAGCAGATGGCTGTGCAGGCAGCTGTCATTGCCCTTCCATCACGGTCTCCCGCTGATCTTCAAGAACTCCAGGAGGGTGACGCAGCTATTGGGGCCTTCCGCCACTTCTGGCTCGCCTGCCGGATGCCTAGTCGGGCAGAAAAGGAGCATTTAAGCCCTCAGGTGCGTTGCCTGATCCAGCAGTGGGACCGTATTCTGCAGAGAGATAACTTGCTGTATCGCCGACTCCTCCGCTCTGATGGTGGGGAAGAGGTCCTCCAACTTCTCCTGCCTGAGTGTCTGAAAGAAGAGGTTCTGGATCAAGACATCAGGGACTGGTGTAAACAGTGTGAGCGCTGTATCCTGGCAAAGCACACACAGCCCCAGGCCCGGGCTCCCATGGGTCATTTACTAGCCGCAGAGCCTAACCAGGTCCTCGCCATCGACTTCACTCTGCTGGAACCAGCCCAGGACGGGAAAGAATTCGTCATGGTGATGACAGATGTGTTTTCAAAGTTCACCCAAGCGGTGCCAACCAAAGACCAGAAGGCTTCTACTGTGGCTGAGGTATTGGTGAGAGAGTGGTTTTATCGCTATGGTGTCCGAGCGCGCCTCCACTCTGATCAGGGGAGAAGCTTTGAAGGTGCCTTGGTTCAGCAACTGTGTGCACTGTATGGGGTGCAGAAGACCCGGACCACCCCTTACCACCCACAAGGCAATGGACAGTGCGAGCGATTTAATCGAACACTGCACAACCTGCTGCGCACTCTTCCATCTGACCAGAAACGCCACTGGCCGAGAACACCTTCCCCAGTTGGTGTTTAATTATAACGCCACCCCACATCAGTCAACGGGTGAGTCCCCATACTTCTCATGTTTGGGCAAGAACCCCACTTACCTGTTGATTTCTTGTTGGGTCATCTTCCTGAGCTGTCAGCAGGGAAGGTGTGTGACTGGGTGGCAGAGCATCAATGGCGGCTTCACCTGGCCTTTGACTGTGCCCGGGGCCGGCTGGAGAATGCAGCAAGACGGAGGAAGGAGCGGCATGATCAAGGAGCACTGAGTGAGCCACTGGAAATTGGTCAGAGAGTCTATCTGCAGGACCGTGGCGTTAGAGGGCCCAACAAGATCCAGGATGTGTGGAGCTCAACAACCTATCAAGTGGTGAGAGCGCCAGCGCCAGGTGGTGTGGTCTATTCCATTGCTCCAGTGCATGATTTGTCCCGGGTGCGGAGTGTGCACCGGACAATGTTGAAGCCAGCCTTGACCCTGCCCCCTGAATGTCCTGAAGAGGAGCCACAGGATTCCTCAGAAAGTGTGTCTGAGGTTAGTGAGGATGAAGAAGGACTGTGGGTGGTTCTGAGGGGGCCAGTACAGCGTCCACCCACTGCAGTGCAGCCAAGTCCTCTACCCAGAGAGCATGTAGTTTCACCTCCGGTGGCAAGAGGGGCATCTGTCCCTTCCCCTGGGCCAGAGGGAGCATCCAGCAGTGGCTCAGCTGCTCCCAGGAAGTCTGCCCGGACCACAGCAGGTCAACACTCAAACCCCCACCGTCTTCCAGGGCCTGTAAGGGGTGAGGCAAACAGGGCTACTTCCTCTCAGGTATTGGGTTCTAGTAGTATAGCTGCAGCTATTTTTAGACCTTGGTCTTGATGTTGTTTTTATGTGTAGTCTATCGGTGGGTCACCGATAAAACAAAGGTGGGGAGGAATGTAATGGGGTGGTTATTTAGTGTGTGTATATATATATATATGGATTTCCCTCCCTGTGTCCCCCAGTTTCTTTATGTTGCAGCAGGTCTGGCGATCGCGGCAGGTGTGTCACGTCCCTTACCGGTACCTGTAGTGCAGCCGCGTCATTGGCTGCTAATGCGGACCTGTTCATATAGCTCCCGTTGTGTTCAGGTGCTCTCTCTCCTCTGCCTGAGTGGGTGCTGGCCGGCATGCAGCTCCGCCGAGCCGTGGTTTCCCAGTGTATGTGCCGTGTGTGTCGTGCTCCAGGTTGGCGTGCAGAGCCGCGATGGTGTGTGTGTGTCCTTCCGGTTAGCCGCCGCTGCCACCGTAGCTTCTGATAGCTGCACTATTTGTTGGTGCAGGCTACAGCCTATGGAGGACTAAAAGTGCCAAAATTAAATAAATAAATACATCATTAAATAATTACTTAAATGTGTCATTAATTAATTAAAATTGGAATTAAATACAAAATGTGTTTTTAAATTTCATGATTTACATTTACATTTCATGATTTACATTTACATTTCATGATTTATATTTACATTTCATTGTCCTGTGTTGCAGCGCTCCATGAAATGTCAAACTGTCAAACTCGCCCATCAAAGTCAGTAGGTGGGGCTAACGCTAATCTAGTCTGATCCATTGCTTTGGTCTGAAGCATGGGCGAGGCTAGCCCATTTTTAGAGGTGCTTCGGCACTTTGTCTTTGACAGGCTTAAATAATGTCCAAAATAAACTCCGTAGTTTGTGGTTTAAAATGTATATGTTAAGGATGAAAATGAAAACACCCCCGCTTAGCACCGTTTACCAGTTAGCTCCGTTAGCGCCATTAGCGTGGCTACAGTTGAACTGGAGCGGTCCGTTTATTAAACAAAAAGAGCAGCGCGACAAATAAACTGCGTACATGTGTAGTGCGTACGTGTGTCTCTGTTGTTAAAGTTTATCGTTACTTTAGAGACTCATTTTAACAATCGGGAGTCATGACGTCACGCGTGTCTTTTTCTGGTCAGTCGTCATGGAAACATGAAGCCCTGTCAGTGCTGCAGCGTTTGGACCAGAGTGAAAACAAACGTGTGTACGAGCTGAAAAACGAACGACATATCACTGTATACCACCCTGAAGTAGAGTGCCTGGATAGAGACGATGGTATATATCTGCTGTGACTGAGCCGCTGGAGCCGGAGGAGTTCTGTTCAGAGCTTCCTCAATCAAGCGAGTCTAATAATAGAACATCAAGGAAGTGACACACCGCACATCTCTGTTTTCAGTGGAATCTCAGGAAAACAGTGCAAAGAAACACATCTCTCTATCATAAACCGTTTCTGAGATATTCACAGATTTATAACACTTTAGACTTTTAGGCAGATCCGAGTCCCAGTCCGTCCCCAGATTAATAGAGTATCTAAACCAACGTAGAGATGAATAGCGCCACCCAGTGTATTGGAATGTGTTCACTAGCTCTGCATCAATCCATTATCTGGAATTGATTTGCCTTGACTTGATGTACAGGGTGACCAATCAGGCGTTAGGATCCGCCTACCAACTTTGATGGGCGAGTTTGACAGTTTGACATTTCATGAAGCGCTGCAACACAGGACCATGAAATGTAAATGTAAATCATGAAATGTAAATGTAAATTATGAAATGTAAATGTAAATCATGAAATGTAAATGTAAATCATGAAATTTAAAAACACATTTTGTATTTAATTCCAATTTTAATTAATTAATGACACATTTAAGTAATTATTTAATGATGTATTTATTTATTTCATTTTGGCACTTTTAGTCCTCCATAACAGCCCACCCTGCAGCTTGCCTCGCGTTAGGCTGCTGTTTTGCCCTGCCTTGCCTCTCCTCTTCTTTTTTTTGGTTTTTGGCCTTTTGCCTCTTGCCTTTTGCCCCTTTGGTCCCACGTTTGTTTCTTTTTGTTTCCCTGAATCAACTAGACTACTGCTCTGCCGCTGTCGTTTGGACGCTCGTTTTAAAGTAGTGTATTGTAGTGTATTGTAGTTCAAGACCGACTTACCGTGACTCCTTAGTGGGGGGGATGGGAATTATCTCAGCTTCGTAGGACCTGCAAAATTATGTATATAGCATTATGGGTTTTGGGTTTTTTGTGTTGATTTGAGTTGTGTGTGTAAATATAATATTTTGTTTGGTTTCTTCTTTCTTTTTGTTTATTTATGCAGTGACCTCAGCTGTGAGATATTCCTCTTCCTGACTTAGGTTGAGTCAGGTGGTACAGATTAATATTGTGCTTCCTTTTAAAAAAAAAAAAAAGAATAAAATATCTATTTTATTTATAAGAAGAAAAGTAACTTAAATTTATGACTTGTGACTAATAAAACTTGTTAACCCTTTTTTTCTAACACCGTTGCCTGTATTCATTTGTGAACTTACCTGTGCATGGGTGATTGTTTTGGGAAACCCTCTGAGAAAGTTAAGTAAAATCTTTAGGTGCGAGTCCTAAGGTGGCGTTGTTGGTTTTAATTTTCTAGATTTGCCACTCGCAGTTCCAGCAGTGGGTATCGTTCGTTCGCTACCCGCAGCCCCTTTATTGCCACACCAGCATGGTTCGGATCAGTGATGGCCCCTGAATGGGACGGGCTCCTGGCTTTAGATTGGCCAGTGCCTGTAGTGAGGACAATGCACGACGCCCAGGCACCATGTACTAGGGTAGCCTGCTCTTATCCTTGGTGGGTGTTTTCCGCTTGGTGTTGAATCCACCAGGCGGATCCCTACTCAGCCACAGCCCAAGACAGCCTGCTGTTCCTACAGTTCCAGCTGGAGGCAGTGAAGTCTGCTGCGGCCCTCCGAGGTATGGTGTCGGCCATCGAAGAGGTTGTGTTGGAGAACACTCCCTGAGTGAGAGGCAGCTGCTGCTCCTCTACTTTGCAGTTCCTTGAGAGTGCGCAGAGGCTTGCGGTTCATGGAGCTAGACCTGTAGTCACTCCGTGGGGTCTGGATATGGTTCTTATTGTGCTTGGGCATCCTCTCTTTGAAGTGGCTTCCCCTTAGAACTGCATTTTTACTAGGCATAGTTTGGATGAGTGAGCTCCAGGCACTGTCTGTTCACAGTGACTACAGACTGGTGTGCCAGCAATGCTGCTGTGCTACTAATGCGGATTTACACCAGACGGGCCAAGTGTAGTCCTCCGCCCCAAAGAACCTAACCATAAAATCTGAAGCTCTATCCGAGTCCCAAGGAGAGCCTGTCTCAGTCGGTTGAGAGAGGCTCTCCTTCTGGTGGTGATAGGGAGACCGAGCAGCATCAGCCTATGCTGTGCCTGGTCAGGGCCTTAACAGAGCACATTCAGCGCACACAGGCTGTCAGGGGGACTGATCAGCCCTTTATCTGCTGAGTCCAGTTGTTTGGACAGACTTCTGTCAAGGCCTAGGTTATACTACCGAGTTATGGTGGTTCAGCAGGCATATGTGCTCACATACAAACACATTTGTTCTTGTGTGTGCCCATTCCATCCGGGGTTCAGGCACACCCACCTCATGGGGTGGCTGTCTTGTGGGTCTTGTGACAAGGAACCTCTCTTGCTGCCATATGCGCAGCAGCCACATGGTCATCTCAGTCCATGCTTCTGAGATTTTGCTGTTTAAACATAGCAGCCAGCCCCTCCTTCGTGGAACGGGAGCTGGGTGGGACTTGTTAATAGGCAACTGGACTGTGCCTCTTTCCCACCTTCTGTTGTCCCTCGATCGGCTCAGCATCTGCGGGTCGGTCTGAGTGGTCACTCACAGGAAATGGTCTTCATGCCTTGTACGGCCTTTTTCTGTGTTTCTGGGGTCGGTCTTGCAGATTGACCCGTGCGGCCCTCTGCCTCTCAGGCTTGTCCTTGTCTGCTGTTACAGCATATACTCATCTCCTTGAAAATAATCCTGTCTTAACGTCTGAGACGCTGTTTCTTTCTAAAGTGCAAGTACAATTCACTTCTGAAGCTGTGTCTGACTGTGTGTTCACTCACTGCAGCCTGTAATATAAGGTTCTGATAGGGTTCTAGAATGATGATGTAACAAAGGTATGGAAGGTTCTACAGAATGCTTTGATGTATATTGCATCACACACACACACACACACACACATTATACTCAGCAGTACACATATTTACTGCACTCCCCCAGAAAAAAATTGTGATTTTTAACACATAAATGAGGCATTCTAGTGTACTCTGAGGAGAAAATATAGAGGGATAAGACAACATCGCTTCAGAATAAAAAAAAAGCAGAAAAACCTGACTGAGGTTCCTATCATTGTAATGGCAAGAATGGCTGGAGTGTATGAAACTGGTCTAGTGGGGAGCGGAGGCTGGAGAGCAAAAACAAAACTAATTTTTAAAAATCTTTTGGCCTGGACCAGCCTTTCAAGGGCAGTTTCCGCTTCACCATGGGCCTCTTAGGCCACACTTTCTTCTTCCACCACTTCTGAACTGTTCTCATCTGTATCTTGATAGCTGTACTGTCAGATATTAAATATGAAAAGAGACTCCCACATGCTTGAGCTTTACGCATGTCATTTTCAGCCAACTATGATTATAGAATGTATTAGCCTACCCTTTACAGCAGGTAGCCTACACACACACACACACACACACACACACACACACACAAACACACACACACCTGTTGCTGTGCTGTCTCTCTCTGTCCCTCTGCTCTCTGGACTGGGCTGCCTGTTCTTTTGTTCTTTTGGGCTCCTAATAAGAGGCATGGACGGCCCAACCCGACCGGACGCCCTGGTTCAAGCCGGTTTCGTGCAGAGAATATGACTTGGTGAGGGCGGGCTGGGCGTCAGGCTGCTTCTTCTTTTCTTTTTTCTTTCTTTCTTTCTTTCTTTCTTTCTTGTTTTTCTTTTTTCTTTTTTTTTTTTGGCCGGGTTCGGACCGAGAATTAATGCTCGTCACTAGCATTAATTAGTCACTCCTCTCCCTCATAGACGGTAGAAAAATGTAAACACACTAACGTCAGCGCGTCACTTAAGCACCACGCCGTACCGGGCCGGCCCAGATGGCCAGTCCGGGCCGGCCCAGTCCAGCAGATAGCCACATCATCATCATACACAGGATGCCTCTTCGGCCAATCAGCACCTACGTGTGTGTGTGTGTGTGCCACGGCAGTTGCTGGTGTCTGGCAACTGTTGCTGTTATGGGCATTTGTTTTTATTTTTTATTTTATAAAACAGTCGTCAGAGTTGTATTAGACTCGCTGGCATTTCCATTACGTGATTTCTGCATTAATTTACGAGGTTTTTTTAATTAATCCCTCAACCGCTGCCGCTGTGTGGGCGCAGCTGCCACTGACATACCACGGTAACCACTGCTGCTTTGATAATCTGTTTTTATTTTTTATTTATTTTATTTTTATAAAACAGTCATTGTTGTATTAGACTCGATGGAAGTAACATTTTCATCATCCATCACCATCGGTGGTGGGTTGTCGGCAGTCTCTGCACTGGTGGTTGGTGGTTTGCTCTGCACAAGAAAGCGCTCCATTTTCCCTCTCGCGTGTTTCTCTGTTTTAATGTTGTCCTACAGCCTTTGATGTGTCACAGTCTTATAATTCCCTCCTGTGCAACTGCATGAACAGTGAAATATGTTTTTTTGGTTTTTTTTTAAAGAATTGTTTTTAGGTATGGAGTTTGCCTCTATTATGAAATGAGTGCGTACAAAGTACTGATATAGTAAATTAAAAAAATAATTATTTTTATGTAGTTGTATATTGCAATAATAATGTATGGTTGTCACAAAATCCCACGACACACCTGGACTTGCCTCACGGCACACTGTTTGGGAACCAATATTATAGAATGTGGGATGGTTATAGAATGTTTTGAAGTTCCAGAATCATCATGCAACACTGACTTGTTCCGGGACCTAAAAGCAGTCAATAACATCTGTGATACTTCTCCTGCTCTCCTCCTGTTGAATGTAATGGCTAAAGCAAGTGTTACTTTAGCCAGGGTAGCATAGTTTTCTGGAGTGGGGGAGATTCTTAGCATTCTCCCTGAAATACTTTGCTCGTTCTTCATGTACTCACGTACTTCCACTTGGCCTCCTTAAGAGTGTTTAGTACTCCAGAGGAGATGAACTCATAGTCCATTTCTTCCTTTTTCTGGGCTGAATGGTAGTCTCCTCTTCTTCCTTACTGCATGGTCTTTTTCTGTGCTACTGTCTTTGTCTGGGCTGACTGTTGAGCTGCTTTCTTCATCTGGGCAGTTCCCTGTCACTGTAACCTTGCAGTGTAACTTCTGTACTGTGTTTTCAGTGGACAAAGATATGCTGTCATCAGAGTCATTTCCATCAGTGTCAGGTATGTAATCAACATCGCTGTAGTCGGTGTGACTGCTCTCATCTGTTGATTTATCTGAGGTACTTCTTTGCTCTAAAAAACTAAAAACAGAAGAGAATGATGGTATTTATGGATTATTTGCAATCTTTGATTGTATTGAAGGATACCCTGCCGAAATGCCATGTCCACATGCTATTGCAGTATAATTAGCATGATTCAAGCAGTGAAATTGAAAAAGTTCACACAAAATAAAAGTAAGAAAAATGTTCTCATGCAAAAGAGAAACAAGAATCATGATACAAAGGAGGATCAAATTTCATACTTAGAACATCTATGATATTTCCTAAGATATGAATGCAGCCTATCAACTGTCAACAGTAAATGTGCATAGCTAATTCCACCACTGTTCAGCAGTATTTACAAGAATGTCAATGTTTTAAGTTAAAAATAATTTCCAAACTAAGTGGTTTAGAGGGTAGCAGATGTGAAAATTAGACGAAAAATACTTTAACATAATATAATAAACATAATAAAAATACACACAGTGTCCTATAAAACACGACTGGCTATTTTTAACTTGGCTCTTAGGTATAATTTCTGTTTTTATAATCTAACAGCAAATTCAGCAGTTCTATGGGCTGACATATGTGCCACCAGAAACTGAATTTGAATCATTTATGTTTTTTGAATTTTAATTGCCTAACTTGAATAATTAATTTAATTAATTTGAATCATTGCATTGAAAAATTGATCCTGAATTGTAATTTGAAATTGAATTTATTAGTTTGCAACTGAACATTCTGTTCTCACAATTCAAATTCAGTTCTCACAATTCAAATTCAGTTCTCAAAATTCAGTTTAAATTTTCTGTGACAAACATCCGGGTTGAGGCAGAGCAATCGAGCGCAGATACACAGGATGCCTCTTCGGCCAATCAGCACCTACGTGTGTGTGTGTGTGTGCCACGGCAGTTGCTGGTGTCTGGCAACTGTTGCTGTTATGGGCATTTGTTTTTATTTTTTATTTTATAAAACAGTCGTCAGAGTTGTATTAGACTCGCTGGCATTTCCATTACGTGATTTCTGCATTAATTTACGAGGTTTTTTTAATTAATCCCTCAACCGCTGCCGCTGTGTGGGCGCAGCTGCCACTGACATACCACGGTAACCACTGCTGCTTTGATAATCTGTTTTTATTTTTTATTTATTTTATTTTTATAAAACAGTCATTGTTGTATTAGACTCGATGGAAGTAACATTTTCATCATCCATCACCATCGGTGGTGGGTTGTCGGCAGTCTCTGCACTGGTGGTTGGTGGTTTGCTCTGCACAAGAAAGCGCTCCATTTTCCCTCTCGCGTGTTTCTCTGTTTTAATGTTGTCCTACAGCCTTTGATGTGTCACAGTCTTATAATTCCCTCCTGTGCAACTGCATGAACAGTGAAATATGTTTTTTTGGTTTTTTTTAAAGAATTGTTTTTAGGTATGGAGTTTGCCTCTATTATGAAATGAGTGCGTACAAAGTACTGATATAGTAAATTAAAAAAATAATTATTTTTATGTAGTTGTATATTGCAATAATAATGTATGGTTGTCACAAAATCCCACGACACACCTGGACTTGCCTCACGGCACACTGTTTGGGAACCAATATTATAGAATGTGGGATGGTTATAGAATGTTTTGAAGTTCCAGAATCATCATGCAACACTGACTTGTTCCGGGACCTAAAAGCAGTCAATAACATCTGTGATACTTCTCCTGCTCTCCTCCTGTTGAATGTAATGGCTAAAGCAAGTGTTACTTTAGCCAGGGTAGCATAGTTTTCTGGAGTGGGGGAGATTCTTAGCATTCTCCCTGAAATACTTTGCTCGTTCTTCATGTACTCACGTACTTCCACTTGGCCTCCTTAAGAGTGTTTAGTACTCCAGAGGAGATGAACTCATAGTCCATTTCTTCCTTTTTCTGGGCTGAATGGTAGTCTCCTCTTCTTCCTTACTGCATGGTCTTTTTCTGTGCTACTGTCTTTGTCTGGGCTGACTGTTGAGCTGCTTTCTTCATCTGGGCAGTTCCCTGTCACTGTAACCTTGCAGTGTAACTTCTGTACTGTGTTTTCAGTGGACAAAGATATGCTGTCATCAGAGTCATTTCCATCAGTGTCAGGTATGTAATCAACATCGCTGTAGTCGGTGTGACTGCTCTCATCTGTTGATTTATCTGAGGTACTTCTTTGCTCTAAAAAACTAAAAACAGAAGAGAATGATGGTATTTATGGATTATTTGCAATCTTTGATTGTATTGAAGGATACCCTGCCGAAATGCCATGTCCACATGCTATTGCAGTATAATTAGCATGATTCAAGCAGTGAAATTGAAAAAGTTCACACAAAATAAAAGTAAGAAAAATGTTCTCATGCAAAAGAGAAACAAGAATCATGATACAAAGGAGGATCAAATTTCATACTTAGAACATCTATGATATTTCCTAAGATATGAATGCAGCCTATCAACTGTCAACAGTAAATGTGCATAGCTAATTCCACCACTGTTCAGCAGTATTTACAAGAATGTCAATGTTTTAAGTTAAAAATAATTTCCAAACTAAGTGGTTTAGAGGGTAGCAGATGTGAAAATTAGACGAAAAATACTTTAACATAATATAATAAACATAATAAAAATACACACAGTGTCCTATAAAACACGACTGGCTATTTTTAACTTGGCTCTTAGGTATAATTTCTGTTTTTATAATCTAACAGCAAATTCAGCAGTTCTATGGGCTGACATATGTGCCACCAGAAACTGAATTTGAATCATTTATGTTTTTTGAATTTTAATTGCCTAACTTGAATAATTAATTTAATTAATTTGAATCATTGCATTGAAAAATTGATCCTGAATTGTAATTTGAAATTGAATTTATTAGTTTGCAACTGAACATTCTGTTCTCACAATTCAAATTCAGTTCTCACAATTCAAATTCAGTTCTCAAAATTCAGTTTAAATTTTCTGTGACAAACATCCGGGTTGAGGCAGAGCAATCGAGCGCAGATACACAGGATGCCTCTTCGGCCAATCAGCACCTACGTGTGTGTGTGTGTGTGCCACGGCAGTTGCTGGTGTCTGGCAACTGTTGCTGTTATGGGCATTTGTTTTTATTTTTTATTTTATAAAACAGTCGTCAGAGTTGTATTAGACTCGCTGGCATTTCCATTACGTGATTTCTGCATTAATTTACGAGGTTTTTTTTAATTAATCCCTCAACCGCTGCCGCTGTGTGGGCGCAGCTGCCACTGACATACCACGGTAACCACTGCTGCTTTGATAATCTGTTTTTATTTTTTATTTATTTTATTTTTATAAAACAGTCATTGTTGTATTAGACTCGATGGAAGTAACATTTTCATCATCCATCACCATCGGTGGTGGGTTGTCGGCAGTCTCTGCACTGGTGGTTGGTGGTTTGCTCTGCACAAGAAAGCGCTCCATTTTCCCTCTCGCGTGTTTCTCTGTTTTAATGTTGTCCTACAGCCTTTGATGTGTCACAGTCTTATAATTCCCTCCTGTGCAACTGCATGAACAGTGAAATATGTTTTTTTGGTTTTTTTTAAAGAATTGTTTTTAGGTATGGAGTTTGCCTCTATTATGAAATGAGTGCGTACAAAGTACTGATATAGTAAATTAAAAAAATAATTATTTTTATGTAGTTGTATATTGCAATAATAATGTATGGTTGTCACAAAATCCCACGACACACCTGGACTTGCCTCACGGCACACTGTTTGGGAACCAATATTATAGAATGTGGGATGGTTATAGAATGTTTTGAAGTTCCAGAATGTTTTCAGGTTTCGGAATGATGCCATGATCCAGAAAGTTAGGAAGTTCTAGAAAGTTTGGAAGTTTTGGAATGTTGGCAAGCTCTAGCATGTTTGGAAGTTCCAGAATGTTGGCAAGTTCTAGAATGTTTGGAAGTTCTGGAATGTTGTCATATTATAGAATGTTTGAAAGTTCTGGAATGTTGTCATGTTCTCGAATGTTGGCAAGCCCTAGAATGTTTGGAAGTCCCGGAATGTTGTGATATTTTGCAATTATGTTATGTTCCGGAATGTTGTCATGTTCTGGAATGTTGGCAAGTTCTAGAATGTTTGGAAGTTCCCAAGAGTTGTCATATTTCACAATTATGTTATGTTCCGGGATGTTTGCAATTTTAGAATGTTTGCAATTTTAGGAATGTTGTCATGTTCCGGAATATTGGTAAGCTAAAGCATGTTTGGAAGTTCCGGAATGTTGGCAAGTTCTAGAATGTTTGGAAGTTCAGGAATGTTGTCATATTCTAGAATGTGTGGAAGTTCGGGAATGTTGTCATGTTCTAGAATGTTGGCCAGTCCTAGAAAGTTTGAAAGTTCCGGAATGTTGTCATGCTCTAGAATGTTAGGAAATTGTAGAATGTTTGGAAATTCTGGAATGTTGTCATATTCCGCAATTATGTTATGTTCCAGAATTTTGGCAAGTTATTGAATGTTTCGAAGTTCTGGAATGTTGTCATGTTATAGAATCTTGGCAAGTTCTAGAATGTTGGCATGTTCTAAAATCTTGGCAAGCTCTAGCATGTTTAGAAGTTCCAGAATGTTGGCAAGTTCTAGAATGTTTGGAAGTTCCAGAATGTTGTCATATTATAGAATGTTGGCAAGTTCTACCCTGTTTGGAAGTTCTGGAAAGTTGTCATGTTCTAGAATGTTGTCATGTTCCAGAATGTTGGCAAGTTCTAGAATTTTTGGAAGTTCCTGAATGTTGTCATGTTGTTAACATCCCAGTGACCATGGACAGCATGGCGGGTGCTAACTTTTATTCCTTACTCAATACAGAGACTTTTGTTAGTTTGATAGAAAACTTGCTTTTAATACTTTGACATACAATGCAGATATGAATCGTATGGTAACATTGTAACCTTGGTTCTCTAAGTGAAGAGACTATCTCTCCAGCTCTTAGGGCCGCTTGGAGACAAGTTTCGATCAAACTATCACTGATTCCACACCAGCACAGGTGCTTTATAGGTAAACCTGGGTGCGTAACCGGGCGAGCCGGTGTGTCTTAAAGAAGTATCTATGTACCCTGACATGCACCCAGCCAACATGTACATGTGGGCCCCATATGGGTTACAAAGGGGCAGCATGGGTACAGAGTGGGCACGGGCTTGAACTGGGCAAATTGTCTGGGCCCCATATGGTTTCAGTAACATGGGTCCTATATAGGAAGCCCATGTGGGCTGACCATATGGGTCCCATAGGAAATATGAGTCGGCAAAGTGGGCATGGGGTGGAACTTGGTAACAATATCTGGGACCCATGTTGCTTCAGTAACATGGGTCCCACATGGAAAGCCCATGTGGGCCAACTCTAAGGGCCCCACAGGGGATATAAGTGGGCAGAGTGGGCATATATATATATATATATATATATATATATATATATATATATAATATAATATAATATAATATATATAATAACAAAACAATATTAATAAAGTCTATTTAAAAAAAAAAATATTTATATATATATATATTTTTATTATATTATTTTTCAGGGCACAAGGTTTTTGCTTTAAATTTAATTGTTTCTTAAAAATATACTTTCAGACGATCTAAGATCAGCACCCTGTCATTTTTTTTGTGAACTATTAAAACTCGGAGTTTAGGTCACGTGTACGTAACGGTCACACTGCGCGCTTTTATTTTGAATTTCTTCGGAACAGCGCCTACAGCAGCAAAGAGCAGCAGTCCACAGAAGCAGCAGCAGCTTTTGACACTGGTGAGTGGCATATTTGTCTCCCTATTATGTAAAATTCTTGTAGTAAACGATCATTACTATCGAAGTATTGTCAGGTAAGACACAGGGGAATTTGCAAAAATGCTTGTTTGAACTCAGCTAATGTAGTGAGTGTTTTAGCTAACTTTAGCTAATGCTAATAGGCCTAATAAACCTAATTAGTCAACAAAAGTTACACAGTTTTTTATACAGCCCCTCAAGAAAACAAAGGTAGAATAAACAATTTCGAGGCAGTATAAACAATTTCGAAAATACAAAAATGCAAGCTGAATTAGCTCAGCAGGCCCATGTGGCGGCTCTTTGCTAACTCAGCTAACTCTTTGGCTACAGTTACTGAGTGTGGTGGGTGAATTTGATCAGTTCACAAGCCACTGTGGCGGGTTAAAAAAAAATCGATATCGTCGGACATGTAACGATATGAATTGACAGCGCTTGCGGGACGCACTGCACGCGGAAGCTGTGCGCGCCTACTACGCCCGCCTTCTCGGGCGCTTGGGTGGATGCACTGGGAGCGTACTTCTCCTCCGCTCTCCGCGCCCGTCAGACATCGACAGCAGTCGTCCAGACTCGTATTCACTCGGTTTTCCACACACACGTCATTTTAAACATTTTCAAACCTCTGTCTCTAGGATATATGTCTCTGTCTGTATGCATGTGTGTTGTTTTTGGTGTCCTCTGGAAGGCCCGTGCCCCTCCCACCTACCTCCCTCTGTTGCTCCGTGTGTACCGTGTGTGTGTGTGTGTGTGTGTGTGGGCCGTGTGCACACGCAACGGTCAAATATTTATAGACGGACATCAACAACTTCAATAATCATCATTTTATTTATTTTATTTTGAAAATTGACCGGATTATCTCGCCTTTTCTGTGCCCGACTTCCTGTCTGGTACAATGTGGTCTGTCCAGCTTGACAAACGGCGCTCGCGGCAAGCGTGAAAAATAGAACAGACGCCGAACGAAGCGCTCCAGCCGCGCGCACTGCCATTGCAGCCGCGAGATGTGCGGCAAGGCAGACCGGTTAACATGGGCGCCTATCTGAAACTGCCTCCGCTCCAGGGCGCTGCGCTTTCGTTCCGCTTCGGTTCCGCGTGCAGTGCGTCCGGGTCTGTGTCAGCTGACTGTTTAGTGTGTGTGTGTGTGGCTGCGTTGTTTCACTGCTGACTTCCAAGCGGCTGTTGATTTAGTGCTACCTGCAGCAACAACAACAGTCCCTGCAGCTTGAGAGCTGGAGTCAGACGGAACACATGTGAGACCGACACCGAAATCGTTAAACTTCTCACACTGTTGAAAAAAAAACTACCGTTGTGTTGTGTGACAGCAGATACAGAACCAGGTGTTTATTTAAAGTTAGAGAGGGAGAAGGAGCGAGGTGAGCCAAGGATGAGTGAGTGAGGTGGGGGCAGACAGGCAGGTGAGGGTGGGATAAGGGGGAGAGAGGCTGGTGATTGAGAAAGGCAGATAAACTATTTTATTTTTGACCAAATTATCTTGTTGTTGATTTATGGATAGTGAAATAAATATTGTACTGTGGAGCTTACTGTGGTATTATCATACAGTGAGATTTTGATATCATGATATGTCTTACAGTACTGCAATAAATATCATGGGCTTGTTATTGTGATATTGTGAGATTTTGATATCGTTACATCCCTAGAAGAGCACAAAGAGCAGAAAAATAGGGGGATGACACAGTTAATCTACAGTAAAATTGAACGTGTGATTATCGGCGCCGACCGTTTTCCGAGCCGATTGTCGGGAGAATTTGACTATTAACACACCACACACTACAGGATAATCTCATAAGATAATCTTAAAAGCCTAAAATAATTGGACGATTTTTGTCCTTGGTCGGAAGGGGGAAAATCAGGGCAAAATCAGCCAGATTATCTTTATGTGTGTGGTAGGCTTTAGATGGCACACCCCTACTTCAATAGTACATCTAGACCTATCGGTGTTCATCTTAACTCTTATTTATGAGAGTGCCATTAATTAACAGCTTAATGTAGCTGTCAATGAGTTTAATTATAGTCATTTCAGTCAATATGTGTGAATGCATCTGACATAATTACTATGAAAAAATATGACAAATCCTAACATAATAAGAACTCTCCCATTGTTCTATTTCTTGGCTGGCTATATAGTTTTCATCTACAAGTGTGTTAAAATTGTGAATTTAACCTGATATTTTATTTTATAGTTGGTGGGTGAATGTTAACCACACAGTATTTACCTGTGCAAAAACATAAATTATAAGTGCCCCCTGTTGACTTCTCTCAACCATTGTCTTCCTGTCACATTTAGATTTGTCCAGATCACAGTTGTTCTCACTGTTGGAAAGTGTTCTTCTTTGCCACGTAAGTAATTTGAATGTAATAGTTTGTCATATATGCACAATTTATCTCTGTATATCTGTCTGCCCAGTGCTAGTGTTTTGACTTATGGACACAAAATTGGATTTAATTTGTTTGTAATTGTTTTGTTTGTTTAAGCTTGCTTCTGAAAAAATATTAACCCTTGTGCACCCATTTAAAAAGTAATGCCATTTTTGGAATATAAAACCAGATTTCCTTGTGAAATAAACACAAAATATTTCAGCCACTGAGTAGTAGGTAATTTTCCCATTTAATGATGCTAAGTTGAACCACCTCAAAGAAGGCTAAGAGTTGAATTTGATTTTAGATTAGACCTACACTTTACATTATATTTTTGTTTAGTTGGCTTTGTTTACATGGGAGGCCTACCAGTTACCTCAAACCAATCAAAAAAAAAGATGATGTAATACAAGCCATTTTACATGTGACATGTGGGAAACACTCCTGTGTATTTTAGTGAAATGGATTACTTCCATGGCAATTCAAGGACAAGGAGGAGGAGAATCAAAAGTAGAGTGCAGCAGCATTTAATGACCCTTGCCATGGAGGCTGTGGACCAGGCAGATCAGGCAGTGGACCAGGCAGATCAGGCAGTGGACCAGGCAGATCAGGCTGTGGACCAGGCAGATCAGGCAGTGCAGGCAGTTGATCAAGAAGTGCAGGCAGTGGATCAAGAAGTGCAGGCAGTGGAAGTAGTGCAGGTTGAGGAATATATGGAAAACAATGCTGGTGAGGCTGTAAATCTGCAGTTGGACTTTGACAGTGATGTTGATGACTTGTACATGGGTAGTGACTTTGAACAAGATCCTGCCTGTGATTTTACTGAAGAGGAACCTCACTCTGATGCGAAGAGGAAACTAGCTGAATGGGCAGCTAACCGTCAAGTGTCTCATTCTGCAGTGTCAGAGTTACTGGCAATACTCTTGGAGCTAGGTCTGGATGTACCCAAGGATCCCAGAACGCTCCTCGGTACAGTGAAAGATTGTGAGGTCAAAGAGATGGGACAGGGAAGTTACTACCACTTTGGGCTTACAAGTGCAATACTGTCAGAACTGAAAATGACAAATGAGCATGAACTGACAACAGACACATTAACTATTCGTGTGAATGTTGATGGGCTGCCTCTTTCAAGGAGCTCTAATATGCAGCTGTGGCCTATTTTAGGTCAAATAGTTGAACTACCAAAAGCAAAAGTGTTTATCATAGGTGTATATGCAGGTCCCTGTAAACCTGAATCTGTGAACGACTACATGCATGATTTTGTTGAAGATTTAAAAGCCATCACAACAACTGGTGTAATGTTAAGGGGAAAACAGTACAATGTCGCACTTCCAGATGCTTTTATTTGTGACACTCCAGCAAGAGCTTTTTTAAAATGTGTCAAAGGTCATGGTGGCTATAGTTCTTGTGAGCGTTGCACACAGTATGGCATTTATGTTGACAGTAGAGTTGTGTTTCCAGAGATGGATTCCAGCCTGAGGACAGACACTCAGTTTGAACAAATGTCTGATGAAGACCACCATCACTCTAAATCACCTCTCCAAGGGCTAGGTATTGGTATGGTTTCTGCTTTTCCTCTGGACTACATGCATTTAGTTTGCTTGGGCATTATGCGTAAATTGATTGCTCTGTGGTTTAAGGGGCCATTGCAATGTCGGGTTCCATCTTCTGCCCTTTCCGCCATCTCTGATCACTTGAAACTGTGTAGACAAAGCTTACCCCGGAGCTTCTCCAGAAAGCCAAGATCTTTGTCCGAGTACAGCCAGTGGAAGGCTACAGAATTCAGGCAATTCTTATTATATACAGGGCCAGTTGTGCTTTTTGAAAGATTGCCCAATCAACATTACAGAAACTTCCTGGTTTTGTCATGTGCTATGAGAATACTTCTGTCGCCTCTTTGTAGAGAGTTCTGTGGTTATGCCAGAAAATTGTTACGATTCTTTGTTACTAACTTTGCTAAGATATATGGAACTAAATTTCTGGTTAACAATACACACAGTCTTATACATTTAGCAGATGATGCTGAAAAATATGGCCCTCTGGATTCAGTTTCATGTTTTCCTTTTGAGAATTATTTGGGACAGTTGAAAAAAATGGTGAGAAGACCACAGGGTCCTGTCCAACAAATTGTCAGACGTGTCTATGAAAGACAATTATTTCCTCACATGTCAAAAGACATGCCTGAAGATGTTGAACTGAAACAGCCCCATGCATCCGGACCACTGCCAACAGATGTTTCCATGCAACAGGGTGTTCAATATAAAATGTATAAACTCAAAGACACAATAATCTCAAACTCCAGTGGTTCCAATTGTTTTGAACTGGGGGGCAGAGTTGCAATTGTGAGGAACATTGTGCATTCCACTGCAGAAATACATGTAGTGTATGAACTTTTTGAGACAGGGGCATGTTTTTTCAAGTACCCCATGGCATCAACATGTCTTGGAGTTTGTTTACTATCAAAACTGTCTGGTCAGCTTGGCAGTGCTCCAGTAACAGACTTCACAAAACCACTGCTATTATTGCCTCTTCGGAAAATGTTTGTGGCTCTGCCTCAGCTACACAGCACATAACATGATGAACTTTGCAGGATGCCCTCATTCAGTGTGGTGGAGTTTGTGGATGAAATTGACCATGATGGCTGCAAGCAGGTGGACATCATTCCATCAGAGTGGTTCGAGGGCACTGACGGAAAATTATGCTGGTGGCCACCAGCCACGTTGCTAAATGTGACCAAGGCTGTGAAAGAGGGCACACCGCCAGCTGAAAACTGGATTCTGTGTAATGTGCGTGTGATGGGAAATGCAGGTAACTTTGATTTTCCTCATTAACTTCTGCTCTATCTATTTCCTTTACTTACTTTAAAGCCCCTGTGATCCCGAACTTATTCTTTTTTGTGTTAATTTTTCTCTACAGGGTTGTCTGAGCTAATTTGTCAAGGGCTGGTGCAGCCGCAGATCGTCATTCCAAACAAGCAGGATCACACCAAACTTGATTCATTCAATTAAATTGATTTCAGTCCTCACGCATGTGATAGTTGTGGGTGTGCTCCTGTTTGGTTGGATACCTGCAACCACACTATCCCTCTCAGTGTTTCCCCTAGAATTTTTTTCAGCAGCTGTGCTGCTGTGTCCACGAGGATGTGACGTCGACCCGTATTCATGCGAGTGAAAATAGTTTCAAATGAAATGACCTTGGAATGACAGGATTATACATGTTTGTATTTTGTCTCAAATTACAGCTTTTGATGTTGTAACACAGAAATTTACTCAGACCCTTTATTTATTTACAAGTCAGAAGTCTTGATGACACAGCCTACATCAGCCTGTGAGCATTTAATTTTTCTGAGCTTGTTCTATAAAGCTCCAGAGCTCTTCTGTAGTGGAGCTCAGCAGTGAGGCGGTTATTGATGCTCTCCCTGTAGACTGTTCTCAGGTCAGTCTTATAGAAGTACAACAAATACAAACAGTACTTGTAGAAATCATGAGGGTGAGGCCAGAAATCAATTCATAATGACTTTTATTAAAATTACCCTTTTCAGTGTGTCTCTAGATCCTGCTCCCTGCTCCTCTCCTCCTTCCTCTCCCTGCTCCTCTCCTCACCTCTCCTCTCCTGCTCTCCTC